>DWAJ01000729.1:0-28689 GCA_018238005.1 Eurema mandarina
TATTTATGTATTGTGTGTATGTATTTACAAAAGCAAAGTATGTATATGTAATTTATTCCGTTATCTAGTTGCCATAACACAAGCTTCGCCTTAGCTTGGAACTAGATGGCGCTGTGTATAAATGTCTTGAAAATATTAATTTATTTGTCAACATCGACCATTAAAGGAGGATGATAGGAAATAAAAGAGGAAGAGACAAATAGTCCTCTAGTGCTTCATCAGATTAGATGAATACTTGACGTTGGTTTACTAAGATGGTGGGACCACCTCGGGCGAGGCGACACCATTCAGACCAGCAGCATTGCTCTTTCTTAAAAACCGTTTAATAAATACATTATTTTACATGAATGAGCAGTAAGTTATTTAAATAGTCAGATGAAATGTACACTATTTTGGGTTACTGTCTCGTTCAGTAATGTTATGTTTATATGTATTATCATGCGACGACAGTAATCTGTTTGTGTAATAAATACAAATAAATACTTAGTAATTTTATTTAAAAACTGTTAGTGCCAACATAATTAGCGCAATAAAACCTCCGTGCGGTGCGGTGCGGTGTGAAAGCGCGCTAATGTCACAAGTCCACGGCTGCTTAGGCGCCATCTGTCATCGCGTGTGACAGTTGACAGCGCAGAGTAAAAATAGCTTCAAAGCGCTTCCGAACGATTCCGGTTTTTTCATCGACAATTTTCAATTCTTAAAGGGTGCTAAGAAATATGCATTTAGGAAGTTGCTATTTTTATTTATTATCCATACTATATTATACGATATTAACTTATTATAGATGCGAAAGTAACTCTGTCTGTCTGTCTTTACATTATGCTAAAACTACTGAACCGATTAGAACGAAATTTGGTACACAGATGGTCTAGAGCCCGAGATAAAACATAGGCTACTTTTTAACTGGAAAAAAGGGTTATAAGGAGGGTAAGGGGGTGGAATCGATTCCGATTTCGGTTCCGATAAAATTTAATCGGAATGTATATCGGAGGTTGGTGCATGAACGGATTTTTACGAAACTTGGTGCAATTATTTTTCATACTCCTGAGCAGGTTATATTATACTTTTCATCACGCTACAGTTAATTAGAGCGGAGCAGTGAATGGAAATGTTGGGTAGAAGTTACTACATTTTTTAAGCTTACGTCGCGTGTGCAACTTTAATTTTTAAAGCTACACAGAAATCATGTATGAGGGAAAGTTTTTCCAATTTCCGTTTCTTTATAACCACATCCGTAACATCCCTACTGTACACATATCTACAACCGTATCTTAGGTCCAAATAACGCTTATCGATAGATAAGCAGCCATTATCGGAACATAGCAATCGTTTTAAAGTTATAGTCGGCCGTTCACTTATGTGTCGGCGCCTTTTGGATGTTACTTTATTGCTTGGTTTATATTGTTCTAAAGGTTTTAATGTGAAGATATTTTTAAGAAAACTATAGTACAGTCGAGTACAAATGTTTTAGTATTTTCAAAATTTAAATTTGGTCCAAAAATGTTTTATCGATTGAATTGATGTTTGCTGACGTATGACGCATAGACTGATAGTCCCTTAATAATTGATCGGTCCGACTTAAGTGAAGCCAAAACTGTATATTATACCGAGGCAATACCGGGGTGTAAGCTATCCTATCTTTTAAGTTGGATCAAACTGCACACGGCGTGCAAAGTCAATTTAAAATTGGTTCAGTAGTTTAGGAGACAATCGCGGATAAACAACGTCGTATCACGTTGTTTGTCCGCGATTAAAGAAAATACGATGCAAATGAAACTCAAAGAAGAACATTTTTATAACCGTTTAAAAATATAAATATAATAATGTTTCAATGTTTCCTGATCGTGTAAGATCGCCTTGATGACACGTGTTTAACATATGGCTGGGACACGAATGCATGGAGTCGCTATTATATTTATTCTTTACTAGCTGTTGCCCGCGACTCTGTCCGCGTGGACTTTCACATAAACTATGACCCTTCCCTCCTTATAACTCTTTTTTCCAGTTAAAAAGTATCTTTTCAACTAACTGTATGCCAAAAATCAAGTCTATTGATTGCTTAGCTACGGCGTGAAGGAAGGACAAACAAACAAACACTTTCACATTTGTAATATTAGTATGAATAATCCTTACAGAGCTGAACTAAAACTAAGTCGCTTTCTTCTGTCTGTCCCTATGTATTCTTAAATCTTTAAAACTACGCAACCTATTTTCATGCCTTCTTTATCAGACAGAGTGATTCAAGAGGAAGGTTTAAGTATATTATACATGTATAAATGCGGGTAAAACCACGGGGCGCGGCTAGTAATATTATTATTGCGAAAGTTCGTAAGGATGTATGTTTATTTGTTTATTTTAACACTAGCTGTGCCCGCGACTTCGCCCGCGTAGAAAAGTGAGTTTGGGCAGCATTTTTGAAAATGCCCAACCCGCGCCAATAAACCTTCAGCAAGTTCAACGTGATTCTTTAAATTGCCATAACTTTTTTATTTATCAACCGATTGACATGATGCTTACCACAATATATCATTGAAAACCCCATCTAGATGGGATAAGCCGTTTCTGAGATTAGCGTGCACAAACAAACAGACAAACAGACAAAAATTCCAAAAATCATTGTTTTGGGTTCTATTGCGTTAATAAAGGTCTCCTGTAATATTTTTTCTCATATATCTTCCATGTACAGACAGCGACTCGTTACGTTTTTAATATATGTATTGATTTTCTTACATAGATGAGGTCCCGTAGTGGAGCATCTTCCGCGCTAGGAGCAGAGCGCGCCGAACGCGAACGTGAGCGAGCAGCCTTGCTGCGTCACGCTCGCGACGAAGCCGAACGATCTTTACAACTTGCCGCAGCTTTGAGCGCACGGGATACGCAGTTGCGGCATGCTAGGGAACAACTGTTTGAAGTAAGCCTTTACATGCCGATTGTAACACGATATTAGAAAATTCCTAATACATTTAGAAAATAGTGACACTACTTTTTAAACTTTTTGTAACCTTCAAACAGATACAATTTTTAGCGAATTACAATTTTTAACAATTTACAATCTTAAATTGAACTATTATTATTATATATTTTTTGGGAATATTGGGTATCTTTTTGACGTCGAATTGTTTTTACTTTTAATTTTTGCTTTGTTATAGGTATTAATTTTTTAAGAGACGACTACATGAATCAAATAAATAAATTATTATTACCAATGAAGGATCATGCGTTTCTTACGGTCTGTTGACTTAATAAGGATTGTAGGTCAAAGTTTCATAGTGAGAAATAACTACGACTGTCTTGAACATTAATTTAGCGCTGATACCTGCCCTTAGAGACAAAGCCCCTGTCAGACTCCCGAAGCTCACAGGAAATGAAGTTGCGTCAATGATAATTGTCTAGTTGAATATAAGCCCGGATTATGGGTCTTAGTATAATTACATGGTGTATAGAATAGTAAAGGAAGACTGCTTTAGATATTCATTAACAGACTGGATGAAGATATTGTTTCTTCACGATGAATCAGCTACCTTTTAGTATTGTTTCCCCTTTTTCTTTGTCTTATTTGCTGAACTTTTAAGTTGCCTATAAAAATACAATGTTCAAACTACAACTATCAAATAGTTCGTTCATTTATTTTTTATTTTTAAAACTTTCAATCCTAAATTGATATAGTTTAAAGTCCTTGGTAAAACCCTAATTATTAATTCCTAATTAATGATTAAAACAACAAAATGGAAAAACGGAATGTAACTAAAATATTCTCATCAGTCACTTCTTTTAACATTTCAAAGAAGTTCAGTTAGCTTGGATAAAATGTTATTTCAAACTTCCATTTATAATCAAGTCGAGAATTTTTACTTTAGTAAATTAATTCTTATAAAAACGTCCGTAATAATGTTAGCAGAAAGTGACGTCTTTTTAAGAGTAGATATCTACGTAATCAATTATATTACATAATAGATATGTTATACCCACACAAATCAACTGAAAAAAGTGTTCCGCACAGCAGCGGCAGCACACATACATACAAGTCAAAACAATAGAAAAGAGGTAAATGACAAAACCAACAAGAAAAAAAGAGATGGTTAGTTTTGTCAGTTGCGCGTGAAAGCACCGGCAACCAATCACCCATAGGTAAGACGTCCTAATTAGGATAACATAACATTGTATGTAATCTATCAAGTTCTTGATACATATTTATGTATGAAAATGTACAAGGTGGTGTGTATGATGAGGTTGTAATAACAAACAAAGCAATATCGACAGGAAACAATAATGATGCATAGCTTCGCTGAATAGCCACCGGTACTCATCCATCACCGACACACGGTGTTAATTACCATTTCAAATTGCTCCTTCTCATGTAAATCGCAATGAGAGTTAAGCGCAACTGTTCCAGCAATATGCACGTTATAAATACCTGAAATCTTATTTCGTTTCGAAATTAAATTATAAAGCTAACTTTTTGTGTTTTGTTTATGTTCTTTACGAACATTTGTGTTTTAAATAATATTATATACAAGGTATTAAATACTTATGTCCGATAACTGAAACCGTAGATTATATCCCCCATGATCATAGCTTAGTGTTAATGACTCGATTCTAACGCAGATTTTTAAAAAAAATATTTTAATGTTTTAAAATTAATTCCTATTTCTCGACCAGCAATGGGTCCTACCGCCGCGTACATTAACCGCTATCGGCGTGTTGTTTAAAATACTTTTTAATTTAATTTTTTCATGTCTCTTAGTATGTATACGCTCAAAGTCAAAAGTCAAAAGTATCTTTATTCAATATAGATTCACTTGGCACAATATATGGACTATAGTATCAACTTTTACGTAGGCTCGAAGGCAGTTGCAAGCAGCCGGGTGTCTGTCTGAAGGCGAGAGTGTGGCGTCACTTGGATTAGGCCCGCCCATGATGCTCGGCGGACCGTCCGGCCTCATCGGCGACCGCGGCAGCTGCAGCGCTGATTCAGGTGTTAGAGGTATACCGTTGTAGAACTGTGTCGTGTCGTTGAGATGACTCATCTTTATTTCGGAACTATTAATTATAAATTAATTATAATTATTAACACAAACACATGTGATGCCAAATAAAAAAAAATAAGCGGATTTTAACCTAAAAAGCAAAAAATAAATTTCTTATAGCTTGCTTGGCACAAGATTATACGTATTTCATTTAGTATATAGAAATGATTAAACAGTTATTTCATAATTTTGAAATCGGTGCCAAGTAAATGCTACAACAGTCTTACTACCTATATAATAATATGTCGAATTAAGAAAAATTAAGATTGGTTACATAAATGACGTGTTTTGACGTGGCTAGTGTATATAGTGTATTACTAGGCTAATGAGTCTTAACATCTGATGACTCAAAGTGAGGAGCGTCGGTGTAGTGCACCCTGTCCGGAGTTGAGCTTTATAGCAAAGTTCCAGGTAGCACTGCATTGGCTATGGGCTGGTGTTACTCTTACCATCAGGAGTGCGTCCAGCTCGTCTCCCTTCTTCATACTATAAAAAAAAGAGGCTATAGTGTGTCAGTATGGTGACGTAAGGTCAGTTACAGGCAGCAGCGATGGCGGTGCCACGTCGGTGTGCGGCGGCAACCTGTCTGACTCCACCGCGGAGGGCGCGCACACTCTCGACCCCTACGACACTGACGCTGTGTCACTCGTGTCTTCCGCACACCCTATATACCAGTGTAAGTTTCCATATCACTTAGAATATGTTAGTACGCGATTTCATTGGATGACTATCGACGTCAAGAAGCTACAGTTTACTATTGTGTAAGGCCTGCTGAGCTTTTGCTTTCACGTAAGCGAGTAAATATCCGAATATCTCTGTTTTATGAAACTATATATACAACAGTGAAATCAATAAATTGTTTGTGCATTATTAATGAAAGCTTTCAGGGCATCGCTTCGTTATTTAATAAATTTATCGTGAAATCATTTTAAGAGTGCCCTTCCAAAATATAATTCTTGAAAACCATCAACAAAATGACAGTGTAAAAAATTAAATTCAAAATAACATCAATTTTCGACGAGTAAAGCGTAAATTTAAAAACATTTATAAAACGGAATCGGTATCGTAAATTGCGACTACTACAACAGTTATTTTAATGGATTTTACTGAAAACCAACTTATCGTCTGAAATGCTTTTAACGATATTACTTCCTGTGCATTTTCATTATTATTTAACTTAATGTGAGCACGCGCGAATTTCATTATCACAAGTATATCAGTGCGTTCGCTATCATGCTACATATAGCCTGTAATATGTATGTTCACGAGATTAATACTTAAAATAATTACATATAAAGCTGCGGGCATTTTGTACAATGTATCGCTTTATAAATAATTAATTAATTAATTCCAAAAAGGACGTTCGCCCGTTTCAAAAATTGATCTGTAAAAATTAATATATTCGTTATAATTCCCCTTTAGTGAATGAGGCCGCTATCCTTATTTTAAAAACATAGGTTTATATTTTATTCCACGAACCCGCTATGCTGAGGGATAATTAATTTACTCTTATATCTCAGCGGACTTGTACCTACGGCCATTTCGCACGAATATTTTGGGATAAAAGAGACTGGCTATTAGTTCCTTTCTTTATTGCTTACTCTGAATTCCCCGTACGAGGCAAAACTATCATAATATTTCTGAGCGCCCGGCTTACTGACCTGAAAAGGGTGTAATTAGGTATCGACTAGAAGTAATTTGACTGAAAAAATATTTTCGAGGAAAACAAACCCCTTTCAAGTCTACGTATATCATTAGTTTCTACAAATTCATTTTAATATCTTTGATGTTTATTGAACGACATTCAATATAAATTATATATTCTAAGAAAAATATAACAGAGAATTGTAATTGTACAATGTTATTGTTAAGTTAAACGTTTTTTTTTTATATTTCATAACAAAATAACAACCAGGTTAAGCTTCGATTAATTTGTATTTGAACAAACAGTGTTTGGTATAATAAATAAAAGTAAATGAAATATAAACGTTGCTTGTCGAAAATTTCATCGGAAAACAAAATTCCTACGTTATTACCACAAGTCGAATTTGTTCTAACCTTTCTTAATCCTCTCGGCGGGACGCCCACATCTTTATTAAGATATACTAGAACGTTTTTCGACCGGTACGAAAATTCTTTGCGAGCAAATTGTTTGGAAGATATAAGACTATTAATAAAGTGTTGGTACGGCTAAATCGAAGATGTTTTTTATTCTCCTCTGTACTTTCTAAAATTATTTATATTCATTTATATAAATATGTTTTTCTGTCTACTATAAATAAAATAATGGAGATAAAGGCACGGTGTTTACCCTACTGTTTACCCGTTAATATACATTAGATATTAGCTTTGTAGACTCTGTTTACGATAAATAAGATTATTAATTACCTAAACCTAAGCGACGAGTGAAGCGATTAGGCTGGCAATACGTTGCCGGCCTTTGAGAAAGAAAAAAAAAGATTTATTACAAAAAGGAATAAAGAAGAGATGAAAGGGAATAAG
The DNA here is from genome assembly GCA_018238005.1 of Eurema mandarina. Lineage (NCBI taxonomy): Eukaryota > Metazoa > Arthropoda > Insecta > Lepidoptera > Pieridae > Eurema > Eurema mandarina. Next base: position 7,530 of record DWAJ01000729.1, read on the forward strand.
GGGGTACTTCTACTATATACTATACTCCCACTTACCGACCGAAACTGCAATGTCACGTGTAAAGCGAAGGGTGGTACCCCAGCAAGCGAGATTCATTTCGCGAGGCCATTCAGAAAAATTACAAATGTATTTTTCCAATGTGGTAATGGAAAACTTATCGCTGAAGTTAGTGGGTCTAACCGTTATACTAATTAAAAATGTATCAGCACGTATGTGTGCAGGTATACCTGTGTGTTTATGTTAGATAATATAACAATGTGTATATTGTAAACGCTATTGATGTAACAAGTAACAAGTAACAAAACGCTGTCGCAGTGAGCACGCCGCGCGACTGCAGCCCGACGCTGTCGCCGCACAATAGCGCGTCCCCGTTCACTCGCTCCATTGACGCCGGCTCGCTCTCCAGGTATCATATTTATTTTCAATACAATCATTGATAGGAATAACTGTTATGAAATACCTTTTGTTTGGGATGTCGCGTAACGAAGCTTTAAGCTTCTGTGTTAAAAATTGAACAAGGGATGACGATTTGAATATTTCCATTCCTATAGCATATTTATAGAGAATGAAACTTTCAATAAATTAATAATATTGTTACATATAGAAGAGGACGAATGTGTTTCAAGCAAGAAGACATAAGCGGTGTAATGCCTTTTTACATACAAAGCAAAGATACTCCGCTTCAAGTAAATAAATAAATGCTGTTAGTGCTAAAATGTTGTCATCAAAACATAAACGGATCAACTGTCTTAGTACAAGGGTCTCAGACATTTAGACGAAACGTTTGAACCCATTATAGTCTCTTAACGGGATTAAATGCTTAGGACAAACTGTCGACACTGCTAATGTAGTAATAAATAAGTAATTACTTGAGCCATATGTAGCTTTGCTCATATGTAAGCAACTGAAATGTCAAACAGAATTTTTAATATTTGTTTAATTGTCTGAATTTTACTTCGTTAGAACTTAACTTAAATCAAAAACAATATTACCGGATTTGATATTATACAGAGTAACAATATGAAAAAAGAGAGTGAGATTTTTCTTTATGTAGATAAATGGAGCAATAATTTCGATAAACATACATCGCTTGTTAAATAATATCAAAATTTAACCAACTCCCTTGATATTAACATACCTAAGAAATGTATAAAATCACATTTGTAGACAAGCGCAGTAACCTGGTAGCTGCAATTAACTGCTGATGATACAATCTAGGGTTTATACAATTTCTGAATGGTACAGGTCCGTGGAGCAGTTATCGAGCCCCGGAGAGTGCGAGTCAGCGCTGGTAGGCGTGCGGTCGCGTGCTACGAGCAAGGGCGGGCGCGGCCGCGGCTCCGCGTGGGGCTCCATATCGCGCGTGTTTGCACGGAGCCGACATCGCACCAAGTCTGGCAGTGCGGCCTCTAGTGGACACGAGAGTGGTGAGCTTCTTTACTTTTAGTAAACACATGCTTACAAGATCTCCATGTTAATGAGGAATAATGAGGATCGGTTATGTCCAACTTCTACTAATCAACCCTCTGCGTTTAATATAATGTATCGGCTAGTCACGGATACCTTTGAAGATCCTTACATAAAAGAAATGGCCTGCTTTTTTTACTATGCATTAATATATAATGCTTGGCTTGGTATCATTAAAAATCTATTTTTAATCCTATATTATTTAAAATACTGTTTTTATCGTTAAATATTTAAATTTACTTAAAACGCAGACAACGAGTGTTTTGGATGTTTGATTTTAACAATCACGCACGATAGATATTATAAAAAACAATTAGAGATATTCATATTGATATAAAACACTCGTAAATTCCTTAGAGCCGGTATACGCTGGAGGCAGTACTCGCTCTTGGTCTCCGCTGGGCAGCGAGGCGGCTCTCCGCGAAGCAGCATCTCTGCCGTTATCAAGATGGCGGGCGCCGGCCATTATCGCCTGGCTGGAGTTAGCGCTCGGCATGCCACAGTACGCTGCCACTATCGCTGACAACGTGAAGAGCGGAAAGGTGAGCTTTAGTAGAACTACATTGAGGTGAAGACATTTACGTAGTGTTTAGTTTATAGAACGATAGGTGAAAAAATACCAACGGGATAGCAACGGGATAAGAAGATTGATCCAGGTTATATTTCTGCATGCCAATCACAATAAAGATCGAAAAATAGCATCCAATCGAAAAATAGAATCCATAGCAGCTTCGTCTCGATGAGCCTGAAAATTTTGAGTATTATAAAACTTTAGCTTAAAGTTATAATAACAACTGGAAAATTAGAAGATAACCTTTGAGTATATGTTAATATATGCAAAATGAATACGTTAGTTTCAATAGACTCCATATTAACAAAAAGTATTTAGGTAAGATAAAATGTACCTTATTACTTGACCTATTTTCCTATATAACACACATAACACTGTACACCTAAAGGTGAAAACGAATTAATATTAAAAATACAGCAGACAGTCAACATGATTGATAGCTAAAGCAAGCCACATATTTATTCACGCCGCGTTTGCTATCGACTGAAAACGCGTGATATTATTAACAGAATACACAATTATTTTATACGGGTAAACATAGGGCATAACTTCCAAACTCTTAATTGAATTTTGCAATGAAGTGATAAGAGAGATATGGACACGGCCGGTAATATCATAACCCTACCTCATAACGTATTCATTCGCAAATATTGAAGTGAATTTTGTTACGTACTGGAAATATTGCAGCATTATTTAAAGTAAAATTTGTTGTGCAACGATTGCTTAAATTGGGGTAAAGCGAAACCGTTTAATATTACGTTCATTTTCGAAGGTTATTTGAATGGTAAAGTTCCATCAGATTGAGATTGTTATTTGTATAATCAATGAAAGCTCCAAATTGATTCCCGAATAGCTGGGATCGGGAAACAACTGATTAGGTACGGTGTATTAACAATTTACACAGTCTGCAATTTACGTCGATACCTATAGGAATTATAAATAAGTAGCTCCGATCGTTCGTAATTAGAAATGCTTTTAGCCTACATATACAGTTATAGTTCTCCAAATGTCGACCAAGCATGAATGGCACATTAGGAATATGTTAGTTAGTTTATATTATTTTATTAACTGAGTGATGGAACTAAATGTACTGACAACTTTAAACAAAGCTTAAAAATTACTTTAGATATCTTATAAAACACTCTCATAGGGGTAGTCGTAAGCACATGACGCAATAGAAGCGTCAAATATTGTGTTCTCGTTGTTTCTAGATCCGTGCTTTGAATGGGCAGGTTTTGCTAGAGCTGACCGACACAGACCTGGAGGTGGGCTTGGGGATCAATCAGCCGATGCACAGGAAGAAGCTGAGACTGGCTATCGAGGAGCGGCGGCGGCCCGACTTGGTGCGCAACCCCGCTATAGGGCAGCTGACTCACGCCTGGGTCGCTGCCGAGTGGCTGCCCGACCTGGGATTGTCACAGGTTTGTCACACTTTGTCTTAAATGTAAGCATTGAAGATAGAGCACTTGTACCTAAATGTTTCTGATTTAATATTAAGAAAGAATTGTTCTAGAGCAATTAAATAATTTCCGTATAAATTTACCTCATGCGTCCTTAAATAAGGACGTTAAATTAAAAAGTTAGCTAAAACGGCCCTTGTAATTAAATCTATTTAGCGTAACGAAACTTTTCGAACAGTACGCAGAGTCGTTCCTGGCGAATTTGGTCGACGCTCGAATGCTTGACACAATAAGCAAAAAGGAATTGGAGAAATATTTGGGAGTGACGCGAAAATTCCATCAAGCCTCGATTGTCCACGGCATTCATTTACTGAGAATTATGAAGTACGATCGACAGGTGAGTACTTTATTGAATTGATTTTTTGCACAATTTCCTATGAATGTGATTGACGTCAAAGTACGCGTGATGGAGGGAAGTTTCCGTAAATATGGTATTTATAATGAAATGGATTCCAAATTATTACAACAGCTGAAATCATATCAATTTAATAAGATTCTCTCACGTGCTTCGAAACATAAATTATAATTAATATTATAAAATTTCTTTTCGTGGTCGATAAGTGAATAAGAAAATATATAAAACCAATTAAGCTAACAATATAAAGCGTTATTTGATGTTTTTAAAAGTCATACAGTTTGTTTTTCGATAAGCGAAGAGATATAAGGTGGGTAAGCAAACGAGGGATTATGTACTGAAGCCTGTTATAAAATATTTTTCGTAGCGGCCCGGTAATGGAACAGTCGTTAATCATTTCTTATTCCAGCCTCTTTTGAATTCTTTGGCGACAGTAAGCGAAATTTTTCCTCGGTTATTTGGTTAATATTAAATATATAATTTGTAAAAAATGGACGAGGAGGAGGAGGACGAGCGTGCCGATTTCATCGATTCTATTGAAAAATTGCTTTTATTATTTCCCTATGGATATCCATTTATTATAGGATTTCAAATTTTTGGGAGAAGTTTAGTTTGCTAAACTTTTATACCCGTATTGGTCCGTCCTCGTTAAACTATCCAGTATCTAAACAGTTAGAGTTTGAAAGATGAAACTCTGCAATATGTGTAAGATAAGGTGATAAAGTCCTTAAATTATATTTCAAAAAATTACTACCCGTAAAGGGTTGATTATTTCATTTTCTCGTGTATCTAACAATACCCAAAAGTACGGGGACTTTTGGGAATTGTTAGATAAATTCTTTATACTTCTGAATATTATGGTGGACCGACAAGTAAAGACTGAATTTCTATACAACATTAATGCTGATTTTCTGAATTCGATATATGAATTTTTAAAATCAGTTTTAAGTAAATGTGGTTATATTTTGTAGGCTCTTGCTGTTCGGCGTCACCAATGTGAGAATGTGGACGCCGATCCTCTCGTGTGGACCAATCAACGTTTCATTCGCTGGGCGCACAATATTGATTTAGGAGAATTCGCTGACAATCTCAAAGGTTTGCTCATTTTTCACCAATTATTTTGCACATTTTATGTAAAGAAATTCCGACATTCTGTGAAGTTAACATGGATTGCGTCTTATTAAAAGATTTTTCCCTATAATAGACAGTGGAGTCCACGGAGGCCTAGTAGTACTAGAACCATCGTTCACTGGAGAGACTATGGCTACAGCTCTTGGAATACCACCATCCAAAAGTATCATCCGAAGACATTTAGTTGCAGAATTTGATGCCCTCATCATTCCTGCAAGGTACGGTTAAACCATTAATAGCATGTTGAGCTTAATCCTTATACACGGCAAATTTTAACAACCATAGAAATGTTTAACTCTGAACAAACAAGAAGTTAGGTACACTAATTGTTTAATGCAAATGAACTGTCCGATTATTAAGTTGATCACTACGTTATGCTGCTTATAATAAAATATGTACACGTGACATGAGCTAAGCATTTAATCATACTTGAAAATGTATAAGAGAGATTGAGCACTGCATGACAATAAAATATTCACAGTCACTGCCCCCTGCCGTAGGTGTAATACCTGTAGTTGATTATAATGTAAGGTGCAATCCTGCAGGTATACGATATTTTGCCAGGTGGAAGAACTGCAAGTGGAGGCTGCCCGTGCATCCATGTTGTCCACAAAACAAAGATAAACCTAAAAAACTAAAAAAACTCGTCTTTAAAAAGTAAAATTATATCGCTTCGATGTCCGTTCCCGATACGTGTACCTATGTAAAATTCCCTCGTGCTATACGCGTATGTTAGTAAAGTGCTATTTTTCCACAAAATAATTTTGTTTTGCAAAATGTATTTTATAGAATTTCTTCCGTCAAACTTGCTCGTTCGTGGAGATTTTTTGATCGAAAACTTTACGAGCGGTGAAGACTGATAAGATATTGTAGGTATCGTGGTTTGTAAGCTAAAGTATCTCGAAAAGTTTTAACGAACGGAAACATTCGCGAAATATACATATACATATATCAGTGCCATCTTCTCAATGTTAGAATCGGTGTGTTAACTAATAACTAACCCTGACCTCCAAAACTTTTAACCGACCCGTAGATTTAGATTTTAACACATCTTATTGTAATTCAGATTCAAATCAATTTGATAACTTTAGCGAACGTAACAATTATTCGACTTAGTTGGAAGTCACGTAGCATCTGATGCTTCGTCTTATTATTATATAGGGGATGCTTAAGATCCCATTATTACATAAACTCAATTCCTTAAATTTATCTTACGAATTTAAACAAGTTGAACGATTCTATATTATTTAAAGGAAATTTTCTTTGATTATTAAATCGGAACCATTCACAATAGCTTTAGGATTAAAAACAATAAATAGCATTATCAATGTTGTAAGATATCTATGTTTTTGACTTGTATTGTATACATTCGTAATGTAAAATTTGAAACAATGTATGTATACTAGAACAATTATAACAGTATCGATCGGTATATAAATGTGAATAAAACTTTCAAAAAGATAAAATGATCACATTGTCGAGTTATTTTGTTGTCCGTCATCCTCTTGGCGATCATCGAGACAGAACGGTAAATCATTTTCTCGATAAATCATGAATGCCTCTCTGTCATCATCATTAGCTCACTAGGTCATGTCGCACTTTCGGGCTTAGTCCACTTCTGTCTTTCAAATTTATTTAAGTTATTTCGTATAACATTGTCAGTTAATTTGTTTAATAATCATACGTGAATAATTTTGTTTCATAAGTGTTCACTATAATTATGCTTTACTTTCTTTAAAAGTTTTTATCGTTATTATTTTCATGTAGCCAAAGGATGGTATTTATAGAATGAAATTATATAACTTCTATTTAATAAGTTTACTAGTCAAAATTTGTTATTCATGTTTAAAATATATGTATAAATACCTTTACTGCTAATTCAGCGGTATACCATTCTCTGGCCAACAAAATAAATTCTAAGTTAGGTCATTTTATCACTATTTTATACACAGTAGCATGATTTGTATTCTTTCCTGTGCATCATGCTTTTGGTGTGAGCTGGATTTATTTAATGTATTATACATAAATTTCAATTCATTTTACGTTCCATGTTAAAAAATATAAAATATATTAGGGTGTAAAAGAAAAAAATATGCAAATAATTTTGCATGAAGCTTTCTGTGTTAGAGACTAAATGTAACTAACGGCAAAATATAATAATAACAAAAAAAATTGCTGGCTGATGTCTGGCTTCTTTGAGTGAGTTGGATGTGACGACCCAGACGATCCTAATGTATTATAATGCTTTCAGAAATATGTTCGGCCATCAAATAAGAATGTTAGGTAGACCGTTCTCGAGATCCGTAGCGACCGGTTTGCCTGGAATTGATTTTAATGCTGATTCGAGACGACATAGCTTAAGGGTAAGTATTTTTATTCGTACAAACATCACCTATACTTGACATGTTTGCCGTATACACGTGGAATTTTTCTCATCTTTGTGTTGACATTATAATTCATATTCAAAAAAATTCTTAAGTAAATTTACGAATCTATCTTGTGAATATTGTTGTGTAGATTTAATTGATCTCATTATATTTATTTCTCCACAGGGTTCTATCACTAGGGCACTAGGAGCTTTGAAATCGAAACATGATCGACAATCACCGTCTAGTTCGAGTGAGAGCTCTAGTGCGCTGAGCTTGGGACAATCATATCAGATGTGCTATTCTCCGCCCATCGGAGGAAGGACTCTCTCCCAGCTCAGTATGACGTATGCTCCTCCGCCGACTTTGCAGGAGTACGAGCCGATATATACTCCTCTGAGTTTGTACTCGCAGTCTAGTGTGTCGACTAGAGACAGCTTACAGAGACTTAATGAAATTAAGGAAGGCATTACGCATAGGTAAGTTGTCACAAATATTAAAGAAATTTCTAAAAAGAACGGTTTTAACAATAAAATGCAGAACAAAGACTATAATACGATTGTAGATGTTCGCACGACTGCAAAAGTCCGGTCATATTTCATAAACACATGTTACTCTTGAATTTCATATTTTATGAACTTTGAATAGGTTTGTGTTTCCAGCTTTGTACCGAGCTACACAGTCATTAATCTCCATCTTTGCGTTGCGTAAAAAAAACGAAGCGTGCAGTTTTAATAAAAAAATTCTTTCAGATACGGACAAAAAGCGGATCACGCCCATAGAGTGAGCTCGCCTCTGCCTACTAAATCCGTCGACGACTCGGCCGTCAAACAAAGAAGGCACAGGCGCGTCAAAAGCATCGGCGACATTAACGCTTGTAGCAAAGCCTCCGTGTAACATTCACACTAATCAAGTTCCATAAATCGTCAATACCTACATATTACTCAGCATATCCTATTTTATACCACTTTTGTGTGTCATAGACTGATTTAACTATATTGTCTTATGATCAGCATTTATTTACGCAATACTCAATATTTTGTACTGAATACCTTTAACACATTTTATGGCAATGATACGCTGTATTTACCGCTATACACTGTGATATTTAATACTCACAAATTCCAAATATTTAACGATGGCAGATACTTTAGATTACTGTCGAAGTTTGGTAACAACTAACAACTCTTACATAACGGAAATAACAAAAGTCCACTTCAAGTTAAGGTGAAAGCTTCTATCGTCAGACATTTATAACATCCGCACTTCGGCCGATATATATTATTTTGTAATTTATATTAAAATATTAGTCAATTTCTATATAAAGTATTTGTATTACCGAGCTTCATATTCTTATTTTTGTTGTAAATGAATGTTTTTATTTAATCCTCACTGAGCTTTAATTTATTTTAGTTGTTTTGTCATAAATATTTTTAAGTAAATTATGATTTATCTTATAAGAACCTGAACATGAAATACATTTTGAACTAAATATAAGGGCGTTTTATTTACCATAGTGTTTTAATTGTCGTAACATTTAAACATTATAAAGATATAAACAAGCATTTTCTTTCTTAATCATTCTATATACAGCCAATATTTTATGAATACTTTCACTTTAAAAACTGATATTCAAAATGTCGCTGGCATCAAAGTTTTTTTCAACAAACAATTTTATTGTTAATTCTTAAATTTAATACATAATACATAATGTAATGTAATTAATTATATAGCACGTGTACGTAAGGAGAGTTGTGTTCTACTGATTTCCAGCGAGATTCATTATAATTTATCTGGTTGGATGAGTGCGTGTCGTACTTCGTGCTCGACACACTTTTATTCGCATCTCGTGCCATTATGACGATATTAAATACTCCCACCCCCATTACATTTCTCTGCATATGGAATGAGGTCGAGGCATGTTGTCCATTATTTTACTACAAACTTGTACAATGTTTACATTAAATCCTAGACTTGGTGTAATTCGGAACAAAGTTATAAAAACTGAATCAACAACTTTACAAATTTTAAACAAATAAAAGCAAACCAACAACACTCAAACAGGTCTATTAATCGAAACTAATGCCTCCTCTCAATAAAAGTCACGGTTATTTGTATTGAAGCAATAGTATGATTTGAATTCAATTACGCTTACTTTGTTCGTACACAAGAACGGAAAATCGGAATGAACTCGCAAAAACATCAGAGTTTTCTATTGTAAATACAAAAGTTTTAAATGACATTCCCGTTCCACTTTTGTATTGAGCGCTCTGTCGTAGTTTTAAATCCTTTTGCATAACAATGAATTCGCGCAAACCTAGTATCTCGATTTAGCATAAATTACTGCAATAATTGGCTGGCTCTGAGTGCAACTCGCAGTTGCAGTTATAAGGTGTCATTAATGTCTGAGTTTCCCGACTTGTCCATACTCGCTGCTCAGTAAGCTACGTTGCTTAGTTAGTGAACTACTTCTTTTCAATTCCGCAAACGACTGCAAACGAGCGCCTCAAACTACTTTTGTGCTTGCGGGCTCTTACGGGGTCTTTTTGTTCTACGTTTTGTGTGTAACGAAATTGCTTGGTTAATATGTACTTACACCGTCGCAGAATGATTTACTGACAACCTATATATCCAGAAAATAATATATTTCTGTACAGAAATGGATGCTGTCTCCTCCGTGATATTTGGAATGCCGTTAAAGTTAACTACATAGACGATAAATGGAATAAATATTTTTATACAAACACGCAATTTCACACTTTAATACAAGAATTTGTTGATTTTGAAATTACCTTGTTCTAAATGATACAAACTTCAACAAACGATTGAAACGCTCAACTTTGTATACCTATATCCAAAAGTCATTTACGGCCGTTAAGCATAAACATACCAAACGTACCAAATACCTATAATACTAAACATAACATAAATTTAATTGCATTAATTGATACTTCAAATTCACACGAACCGCAAAACTACATTAATTGAATTAGATGTGGTTTTTGCTAGCATGTATTCAAAATATCAAACGCTCGAACATCGACCAATAGTATATTTTCGCTTCATTTGAAATTATTCAACAACTTCTAAAGTATTAGTATTTCCGAGTACTAAATTTTACCGTAGAGCGATTAAACCAGTAATTTGAAGTGAGTCCAACCACCTGAACATAAAGCTGAATGACAAAGCTCATCCTCGTTACAAGTATTAACGTTTAACTCAAAAGTCAGCTCGGAGGTACATTTGCATGGCAATTAGAACGGGAGCTAAGGTCACATTACCATTTCAATCGGCGTCGGAGGACTCAACCCGCCGTCTGAGTGAACAACACCTCTCCTGAAATTCTTATAGCTTATTCCTTCTTTGATGTCTCTTAATTCGCATTATCTCATTATTTATTCACCAAAGGCTTTACTTAAAATATTACTTTATTTTTGTTTAGGTATTCGTTTTGTTACGTTGCAATTCAATTATTTAAGTACCTATCTGGGTGCTAATTTTGTAGTTGGTTTTATAGAGAACATTAGAAATACATTGGCTATAAAATGCAAAGCTAGTAATTACATCAAACTGCCCAACGACCTGAACTAGTCGAATTAAACTCAGATTTGTTAATAGAAAATTCCATTGGAATCGAAATATAACGATTTTACGTGAAGCATTGCAACACCCGGGTAGGCGGTCGGAGATAATCCAATCTCACGTGTTACGTACAGATCTGATTGATTTTGGACCAATTTTCAATTTGTCGCTATTGTTTAGACATTCAGAGATTACATTCTGATATGTCGTAGATATATTTGTCGTATGTAGTTATTTGTTACTTATTTGAAACTAGCTGTTGCCCGCGACTCCGTCCGCTTGGATTTCCATATAAATAAGTTTCAACCGTCTAACTTAAGCGGTTTAGATTTTTCATACAAAAGGATTTTCCCGCTATTTCCCGTTCCCGCGGGAATTTCGGGAATTCCTTTCTTAGTGCACCTCTACGGTACCTAAGCCGTCCTACCTAACCCTTCCAAATTACAAGAGCCTACGTTTAGCCGTTTAGGCTGTGCGTTGATATATCAGTCAGTCAGTCAGTCAGTTTCTCCTTTTATATATATATAGATTAGGCATACTTTACTTGTAGGTATAATTAGCAGTAATTAATTGTGAGAGTTAAATATCTCAAGTTTATTATTTTGTCGTTTGGATGAATAATCACAAAGAATCCTATTATATTATAAAGATTTTAATTCTTATACATATTTATTCAGCGATTGCTAAAGTACATCTGGGTTGTTTTCAGACTGCAAAGAAAACCTTACGAGTATAAATACAACAACAGTTTTCTTTAAAACGATAAAAAATGTTAAGAATATTCTAAAGTAATCCAACCCGGTCAAATATGTATGAATGTTAAGAAAGACTGAAAATGTGGAAATTTAGAATTGAAAGAAAAATACAACCAACCGTGAGGACGAAGCTGAGCAGAATGTTTGCATACTTTATTCAGGTGAATTGCGAGCGAAACTCAACGTAGGGCGGAAGGCTGCGCGCCGCCGTTACGAACATTACGGCTTATCTGATTCCCATCTCTGCTCACGTCCTGACCTACCACCAACCGCAACCCCATCAATATTCACCAACGATAAACTCTTCAATCTATCGTTTCAATCAAAGTTAAAACCAATTTTTAATTCATATGATACAAGTCGACGTGGTGTGCGACCACTATGATATTAACAATCATAACGGAGCTACGCACAATGCATATTGCAATATGGTTACAATACCTTTAGACAATGTATCAAAAGTTACTTAGAAGTATTGTTAGTAGCAAGATCCAATACCATCCCTTTTTAAACTATGAGATTTATACACAGTAAAACGTCTAGGTATACGACTACTACTTTAATAATATAGTTCGGTCACTTAATAGTAATTAATTTTCTTTTCATATTTTTTTTCGGGAGGTTTATGTTTAATCAAAATATCCAGATTTTAGTGGGATGTGAAATTCTTTTATAAAACTTCTTGACAAACAATGCAAATCTACACAAAGGTAAACAATAGCTTGACATTGTTCCATCGAGATGGGTTGAAAATATAGAGATTCTTTGAACTTTCAAAAATACTTATCATCGTTGATTCTGCTTCATTTCTGGGCCAAATTTATAAATCTAAATTAAATTCTATTTTGTTTGTTCTATATGCTAATCTACCTGCAAACAATATTTTTAAAACCATGATTATCTACTGTCGCCAATAATAAGTCAGCCAGTGTTATTGAGTTGTTAATTAATCGAAATAATAAGGTTTTGTTGTATAATCCTTACCAGTTATATTTTGAAACAAAAATGATATAAACCTTTATTCTTGTGTCTTAAACGGTATACTCGTATAGTTTAGGTACGTAATTTTGTTGACGAAAATATATATGACACTAAATCATATGTACATAGATATCATAGATTACTGTGTTTCTTTTTCATTTAATTGCAAGAAAAAACTTACAGCCCATTTCCATAAAATATTTATCTTAAGAGTTTGGCAATTTTATCGGACCGTAGAGTCGGCCGATTAACTACGGCAAGATATAACCGAAATGACACAAAATTTTTAGATCGACGACGGGTACGTCGATCAGATTGAAGTAGGTATACTTAAACTATTTTGAAAATAGTTTAAAATTATTATAAAATCATTTGTATGGAATCTTGATAAGTGAAATTTAATATTGTGGAATACACACGTGATATTTTTTTCTTAAATTTATTATTATTTGCTACTTTAATTTTAGTGTGTAAGTATTACATAATATATATTTAAAAAATGTGTGTAATCTAAGACTTGGTAATATTGCACCTTTTACGAATTTTAAACGTATTCATTCATTATTATTTCAGTTGGAGTTTCGAACAGTATAGAGAGCGTATTTGCGGCCATTTTCGATACAAGTTACGCCTTTGTAAAATTCCCAAAAAAATTTTCAATGCAATGTATTTTATTTTGTTTTGCACTAGGTAAACCAACAAAATATACAATATTTTTATTTCTAAAGATATTACAACTCGCAGACAAAGTTACTTACTTCTCATAAACCTTTGTAACTATGTTCTTATTTGCTGAAAGTTACAAATTAATAAGGTCAACGTCTTTTTTTCAGAAGGCGTAACGACGGCACGGTACAACTTTTGTCACGTAGTTATGAAGTTGTTATGGACAATGGCAGGTTCTTAGAAAAGTGTTCTTTGTCCTTTGCCTTCTATAAATAGCAGCAACTATTAAGTATCCTAATTAGCTGGCGATGTGTCTTCCATTATATTTTGTGTAATACGTCAAAGGAGTCTCAAGGCAGATGTTGGTTAAAGCTAAAACTAAATAGCTAATTCGATTTTGTGACTTCTATTTCAAATTTTAAAAATGCTTTAAAAAATATAAGTACGTATTATATTCATAACTAATGTAAAGTTTTTTTTAAATAGCTAGTTAATATAAGCATAGTAATTAGGTCGCGTACCTGTTCAAAAAAAAGGATTTAAAAATATTTTATTTTCTCTCGAGTCATTCTCAACTGACTGTGCCCTTACATAATTTAGGGTACAACTAACTTTTTGGTTCGAATATTATTCTGTTTTCAACAATTTCACTTACACAAACGTAGATAGGTACGCAAAAAGCATCGCATAATGAAAAAACATTCATATCAAATAGGCTGTTCTTTTTATTAATTCTATTCGTTTTACGAATGGCTATCGTTTTGAGTGATTTATAAAATTGAATTCTTATTTATGGAAAAAGCACAACTTTTATAAAATCACTTAGTCTGTCAGGATTATCTGTCAGGTCCCTTCTTTGCGGGGACGCGTGAAGACATCGAGAATAAATTTAAACCGTATATTCAAATTTCAAACCCATGTCCCTTTGTGTTCTGAATCAAGCTCCTTATTATCTAAATCGAATTACGGCGCATTATTTGCCTAATTGGCATATTTTGGCACTGCCAAGGATATCAAAACTTTTCAGGTACTTTATAGAGCTCTGAAAGTTGGCAAGTAACGTCGTTATATCTCACACATATGATTTGGTAACATCTCAAAACTAAACTTTAGAAAATCTATTTAAATCTAAAAAAATGGGTTAAGACTTTAAATTCTTGTTGCTTGCTTCATATTATTCAGATTATTAAATAAGACTAAATATATATTTTTTAATATCATAGGAACCATCGATAGGTGAGTCAGCCTCGCATTTGCCCTATTTCTTTCCTATAGTAATGAATTTAACCTACCACACCTTATAAAACATTTAAGTATGAGTGTGTAGTGAATAAATATATGTTAGTATCCTTGTTAAGTTTGCATAAAAGCTCAAGTATAACTACCATTATATTAACTATGTTTCTTGTAAATTTCTATACTAAAGATATCTATAAGTTTGGTTGTAAAAATAAACTTAGGTACATTATTTTTCAGCCCTATATTATGCTATAGAGTAGGTACATAGCCTAGTTTTTTAATATAGAACTGGAAAAATAAATGTAAAATAAAAGCTTGTGGAATTTCACTAGAAACAATTTTTATCTCAGTCGAGATATGGAATAGAGTATTAGAGAGGTATCTTGAAATTTCAAAGATTTTCTAATGCTTTCCGCTTTTGGCCTACGCTCTCGGCGAATCGTTGCCTCCTGTTCACCGGAAGCGGTAAATATTTAAACAGCCGATTCTTCCGAAGGGAAAATACCTTCTGTCCTTAAGTACAGGTTACCATGTGCTTGCTATTTTATTATAGGGCAGAAAATAAAATACTACAATTAAAAGGAACGCTAATAAACGTAGCATAGCATTTTAAATAGATATTATCGGTCCGACATTCGACTACTTTACTTAATCATAAAATATACCTAATAATATTATTATTTTAATATTACAAGTTTTGTATTCGATTGTACCATTTCGAACAGAATTTTATAAAAATACATTCAAGGAAAATATGAGTAATAAATTGTACATAATAATAGGTACAAAATAAAAAATATATATGAAATATATTTTAAATGTTCACAAAGGAGATTTAGTGGACCATCAAAAGCGCCTACGTAGCGAAATAATTATTCATGAGACTTGTCGCCGGTAAGGTGTAGTCTGGTGTTGTTAATAAGTGTCCTATTTAAAATATTATAAAATAACATTAACGGCATAGGGAAAATTTAAATGTTGAACCTACATGTGTTATTTGAGAGAGAGTGAAGTGAAATGTAATAATTTAAAATGAAGTAATAGATGGTTGTAAGGGAAAGAAAAGTTATCATAACTCACTAATTTTTTGCATGTTAATGGACATGGTACGTATTACATATGTAATATTTATTGATCCAAGAATCATCTCCTCTCTTAATAGGTATAAGAAGTCCCAGAACCATCAGTATTGATGGCCAGACATATCGAAACGTGTCTGCCCATCCATCCATTCTCGTTCTAGTGGATAAACAGTTAATGCTAGAAAATTAAGACTAGAGAGATGTTTTTAGGTCACGGAGGGCCGTGTAAAGTAGTTAATTTGTTTTCTGATTTCTGACACATTATGGATGACTTTAGTTCCCTTTTCTCATAGAAAGTCTGGCTTCATAGCCAACTTTTATACCAACTTGGTCAATTGTAACGTATGTACATTCCCTATAGTTTTAGAGTTCCAATTAATTATATATCTTACTCTATACTCTGTGCTTTAAAATATTTAAACATAAACCGAACGCAAACTTACAGTTTTATGAAGTACCTTAAATTTTGACACGCAAAGAGATACCGTCATAAAGAGAGCATCGGGCAGGACCATAAATTTTATGTTGTAGCGTCCTTACTAAAATTGAATATATAATTATTTACATGCAAGTTTTCTATATAAAATACTTGCTAAAATTAAGCACGGTGCATATTTTATTAATACATATACAATATACATATATTAATAGCCTAACAGGCTATAGCTAAACTATGAAAGTATATATTAACACACTTTGAATATAAAATCATTAGGTAAACCATTTAAGTATTTTACAAACAGGAACAAAAATGTTATCGCACGGAAACGCAGGTCGAATACATTATATAGGTAATAAATGTTCCTCAAATCTTTACCTACTTCCTTCCAGTGTGTCTTGCCTATTCAATATATTTTATTCATCATAAAAATCTAGCTTACGTAGAACAAATTCTACAACATTATTGCCTTTAAAAAAGTACTAATTTAATTAGCATTTCATATAAATGAAACATTTTAATAAAGCAAAAATCAAAATAAAACTGCCACGCTAAAACGAGTGGGCAACTTTGTACTTTTTATGGCATGCAGGCATAGGAAATTTGCTGTTTACTCAACCAACATTTAAAATGTGCTATTAATTTCCTCGTCTGAAGAGCAATTATTTTCCACTCTTTAGACTCAACACGAGTGCTCATTATTTGAAACGGCATGACCCAGTCATAAATATCGCAGAATTGTCAAAACACACAAATGAGTACGATTGAACGATGCAAGTAATTTCGTAAACCACTTTATTATAGATTTATTGCACAAATACTGGAAAATATTTTATCCGAGCCTTCATTAATAAATCCAATAAAATTATGTGTATTCTCATGTGCATTGTACATATTTAAATTGGGCCATAAAAATAATATATTTGACTTTTTTGTCATTAGTCTATCATGATTTATGACTGCTGTAGGTATATATAGATTTCAAACGACGATAAAAAACCAAGACTACAAAATGCGAGTTTATGAAAATACCTATCTATATGTAGGGATGTATTGGCACCGTGCACGATCACAGCGCCAACTAGCGTCCACAACTTTTGTCGGTTCTGTCACATTGACATTTAAGTCGTACCTATATTTTTGAAAAAATAACAAATATTTTCGACTAATAAATTGTTGTGATACTACGATTTGGGTGGAAAATGGTTTTGAAATCATTTTGGTGATTCAAATCAAATGAGGTTAGTCCAAAAAGTGTGTGTTATTTTGATTGTGTCAGGGTTTGTTTACTTCATTTATAGTTGTAGTTTTACAGTTAAACAAAAAGAAAAAGCTACTTCAATGGTTTCATTATATAACATTTAATGTATTTAAATGTTCTTGTATCGCTAATAATAAATTAAATACCTATCGAACGTAAATTCGTTCAGATTGAAATGAATATTGTTTTGAAGACCGGATTTGTGAGTGTTTCTTGCAATATCAAATCTATTTCTGCCAGTATTCTTGCCGTTTACAACACAACAACTACTGTGACTCATTTTTGTTGGCAGACTATTGCAATTAATTAATGATATTAAAATGTATTATATAGGAACGCTTTGCCGTTGACAGATACATCTGATCACAGAGCGCACATTATTTCTACTTTTGACCACCATGAGCGCTGCGATAAATTATGTTACCCCCACTTAGTACTTCGCACCCAGCGATATAGTTATAGTACGCGTCATTTATGTTTAGCGATTGACGAGAATAGCTGCGCATCGGTAGAAACGCGCTCGTAATTGACGTATGAGTGCGAGAAAGACAACACGACTGGGACAACCAATCAACGCTCACGCACCTGACGAACACGCGCCCCGCGCGCCGCGCCGCTATCTCGATACCTTATTTTTGACTTCTGCGCAGGTTTCGTTCAGCGCTAAAGATTCGTGACGCGTACTATACCCATTTACTGACGCTGACATTAAACAAGAACGTCAATTGAACTCTTTAATTTAAATTTATAGCTCTTAGAATACATTTTTTGCACATAACATCGAGCAATGATATTATAGTTAATAGATATTTTATACACCTACAAATCACCCGAAAAAAGTGTTTCGCACAGCAGCGGCAGCACACATACATTTATATGTATGTGTGCTGTGTGTATGGCTTATGTAAAAACGGTAGAAAGAGATTGTGGAAAGAAAGGAAAGAAGGTAACCTTTCTCTGAACCAAAGGAAGGATCCTCGACCAGTCGAACCACTTTTAGTCGGGCCGGCCGTTAGGCCCCGATGATTCGATGTCGAGAAGTTATATATATGCTAAATCTCAAACAAATATCGTAAGCGCGATTCAGACTCCGCGCATTAGTAGCGGTCGCTACAAGATAAATGATAAAACGAACAAGAAAAAAAGAGAGAGTTAGTTTTGTCAGTTTCGCGGGAATGCACCGGCAACCAAGCACCTAAAGGTAAGACGTCCTAATTAGGATGTTTTTGCGTCTTCAAAATTTTGCGCTTATAACATATCTATTTAATATAATATCATTGGCTACAAGCGTGATTTCCTTTCTACGCCAGGGTTACCCTCGGGGCGCAGCTAGTAAGACATATTGGTTTTTGTTTTATCTACTTACTTTTACAATAAATAACATCAAAGTTGCATTTTATTTAGAGGTAGATTAGCTTTATTTGGTGTCTTTGGAGTTTCAATATTCCCATTTCCTATTCACAAATCAAAATACGAATGCGCAGAGAATTCCATCACGTCAAAGAGCAAGACCGTAAAGTCGGCGTGGGAATAATTAATCTGTCATGAGTCGTCTACTCTCTGTGCTGTTTCGCACCCAGCACTCCGATTCTAAGAGCTATAATAAGTACATCATTAAATAGGCTTCCAGAATATCGTAATTATGAAATATTTGTTTGAATGCACTTTGGCATAAATTACTAAATAGGTGCCTGCAAATCCGTTACAGTTCACAAACGCTTTTGTTCACCGTTGTTTAGAATGTTTAATTTGTACTATGACATTGTAATCCGTAGAAACGAGTGCATAATGAGTTTAAGGTTGTTCCGTCCTATTTTTTTATATTCTTTTAATATTAATATCATCGTTTTATTTACCATAGATAAGCATTTATACATGCAACTCAATATTTATAACAGGAGAATTTAGCACCAAGGATAAGTCTGCAATAAAAAAAATAACTTCAATACAAAAATGTATAGGTAATTACTATTTATGTACATACTTGCACATGTATGATAGGTAACAACAGTATGTAAGAAAGTTGAAAGATAAGAAGGACCCTGGTCAGCCAGTAAAAAAAAATATAGATAGTATAATAATGTTGCCAAATACCAACATATATTTATTAGAACTTCTAGTAACTGAAAGCTTTTAAAATATTTGCTTTCATGCACGGCAAACGTTGTGGTGGATTTGAAAGGTTGCAGTTCTGACTGCTTCCCGCAAATTAATTAACGTTTACTTTACCTACTCGAGTTTAAAGTTACAGTCTTTTACGGCGTTGAATTTTCTCTTGTAATTTCCTTTACGTAAAGTAATAATGTATGTAGGTTTCTCAATCTACTAATTAATGACATCGTTTTATTTGTAAAGTAATAATTTTACCCAATAAACCTTGAAAAAGGTCTAGCATAATAAAGAAAACACGTAGTTTCCTTAATTTTTTTTTATATTGCATTGTAACAGAAACGCACATATGGGAAAAGCGACAAATTGAACCTTTCTTTTTATATGCCTTTATTATTTATTATAAAATATTGATAATATGACATTGTTACTATATATTTACATATCCAAAATTAAAAAATAATAAAAAATTTTAGCCGTCCATGTGGGTCCTAGTTTGTTGTGCTATCCAGCACCATGGACAAGGCAAATAAAACCTTTTTTCTTTTTTTTTTCATTGGGCCATCACCCAGGGACAGGACAGTAGCCAGTAGCAAGTGCGGCGCGCGTATGCAGCATAGAACAATACATACAAACTCCGAACGATTGATAGGGCATGTCCTTCGAGTCTTGCAACTGACAACCGCTGGTTAAAGAAGAGTCCTAAAGGGTATCCGCAACCTTATCATAAGACTGAAGTTCAACCCCGATAATCCAAAAAAATTAATACATTCCGTACAGAACCAAACGCATAGACTGTATTTCTATTATACCCGGTTATGTATTTTTTATATATCTTCTATATCATAACGTAATCGGGTGCGATTCTTATAATTTTATTGTATCTATAATAAAATTATTATATTCTTTATAACAATAGCAAAATAACGACCTACTCCCGGAAGGTATTAACTTAGGTTCTCGGATCGGACATTAGTCTTTTTTTGCTGTTGGAAAATACACAATTTATTTTCCATAATACATTGCGGGTAACCGCGGGGCACAACTAATTATAAATATTTGCCTATGGATAAAGCGTAATGTTAATATACTCTTTATTTATGATTTTAAAAATATATACATGTATATGTATATCTAACATAATAATTGGAAGTGAATTTTTCAAATCGGATTCTCTAAAGAAAAGAACCTTCTTGATAGAATTTAATTCATTAAACTAGCAAGTAATAAAATATACTCTCGATTAAGTAATAGGGTATACCTATTCATGTTTTTGTGTATGTTTTTAAATATGTATCACCTGTTGTTTCCCGTGGAGTGCCGTTCCCGTGGAGTGCCGGGCTAGAATAGTACTCCCCCATATCTTCCCGTGGGTGTCGTAGAAAGCGACTAAGGGACAAATGAGGAGAGATGGGCAGCAGCATCTCTACTTTTTCTTTTACTCCACCATCATCTACTGCGCTCACCAACACGCATGCCCAGCGCGGTGAGAATGGGCTTTTTAATCCATATGAGTGTGCCAAGTAAATACAGGCCCCCAGTGCTCGGCAGACCCGCTAGGCCCGACCAAGGTAGCGGTCGCGGTATCGGTGGGTCAGGGGGTGCTAAGAATCCCCGGGTTACGACAGGCTACCATAAAAGACGACTATATTTGGCAACGTACAATGGACGTTCGATGAGACTGGACGAACACCTC
>DWAJ01000730.1:0-28685 GCA_018238005.1 Eurema mandarina
TCCTACCCAAAACCCTATACTTCTTTTTTTTGCTTAAGAACCTTCCTCGTATATCCTACTATCTTTCTAAAAAAGAATTATGTAAATCGGTTCAGCTGTTATCGAGTTATGCGCTTACCAACACTTTGCAATTCATTTTTATATTATAGAAGATTATTTTAAAAATCAAAATTATTGTATAAATATATGTGTGCAACTTTTTATAATACTATTTCCCTTGATTTATGTGAACACTACATATAAAAGGCTCATATGATAAATTCATACATGTATCGATTTTGTCGATCTAAATCCGTCTCCATTATCTTATGCTAATAGAGGTCAAGTGTGAGATTCCCAATGGTATTAGGTTTCAATAATATTGCTCATGCATTGCAAGCAGTCCTATTCACAGAGGCTTAGAACTAGGCCGCCAAAATTGATCTGTTACCAGTTACACCAATGTATTGTGTAATCCCTAATGCACCTTACAATCTATAGCAGAAGACATTTTGCTTAAATTCTATTATGACTTAAAAAAAGAAGTACGTTCTGAAATGAAGTATCAAAGAAAATTTGTAATGAAGAATAAGAATCTCATTTACTTTATGGGTCTTACTAAGTATTTGCCTTTAAAGAAGACTGTTTAAGACGTATGACAGATTTTTAAGAGCTTATTTCAATTTATTTAACTTAAGGGTGGCCTTATCACTTGGAAGTGATTTCTTCTAGGCAATCCGAAAATATTACGTCGACAATATTAAATAAAGAACAGTCAGATACAAATTATAGGTGGTTTATGTGTTTCGCAAAGCACGAAACTCATCTAGCTTCACACACTTAAATTACATTTGCAATTTACTTTTTTCAGCTAACCCAAGAAGTCAATATCGACAAACCACAAAATTTCACACAACCGATTCGTACATCACAAACATCCTTTTGTAGTCTTCACAGGAATCATTTCAAAGCACCCCGCATTCCTCTTAAATCATGTGGTCACTAAACAAAGCATTTGAAGCTTTGTGGCCGTTCGCGAAAATATTAGCCCACAAGCCTTGTGGTTGAAACCGTTTACATATTTTGTATGCAAAATACTTGAACAATTCTGAATACACTTTTACACTAGATTTCGTTCTTGAATTTAAATCGATATTTTAGGAGTATAGATTTTGATGTTGCGATAAGCATTATTTTGAATGATACATAACTTGTATCGTCGCTGGCTATGAGTGGTGGTCACATCAAGCAAACACGCCACTAAGGCATAAAAAACTCAATTTATTTATGTTCTGACACATTTAATCATGCTTAGAAAAATTAATAATATTAAATTAGAAATTTTTAAAAACCCCCGACAGACAGACAGACACGTCAAACTTATAAAAGCTGTTATTTTTTGTGTTGTACAATAAATAACCTTTCATTTGATACCTCATTTGAGCATATTTGCAGACATTCGGTTTTTCTTCCCCAATTTAACCCCCCATAACTTTTAAACGGCTCAATCGATTTTCATCAAACATGTCTAAGAACGCTTCATTCGTTCGGGAGCTATGATGCCACAGACAGACAGACATACAGACAGACAGACATACAGACAGACAGACACGTCAAACTTATAACACCCCTCTTTTTGCGTCGGGGGTTAATAAATAATAGGTACACAACATATAACGTCTAGTGCAGTACTAGATATTTTATTTATCGTATCCTCCTTAGTGCTATAAATCCTTCATCTTCAAATAGAAAGACTATGCTTAGGATTCGTCGCTACAATTTAATGCCAACATTGTGTTAGGTATTTATTACGTTGTCCTGGAGTCGCGTCAATAGAACGCTAACTGGGAATGAGCGATAAAACGCTTAGTCTGAATATCTGTGGCTCGTCTGGAGTGAAGGCTTGCGGAGAATGGCTCTGCACTCCTTATTGACTGGTCCATTGTAGAAGTTGGCGCGAACAGTACAACGGAATCTTCTAGAAATACATTTAGGAGATAGGTAGGTAGGTAGGTTATAATCAGAAATTGGGAATATTCTATAAAACTTTAGCGTAGTCTAAACATTTGTGTCTCGCTAGAGTTGACTGTGGAGTATGGTTCTGTAATAGACGGGACCATCAATGACATCACGAAATGTGGCGAAGAATCTTCTGGAAAGAAATAGATAATGTTATAATAGTGTAACTTTCTGAATGATATAACGTTTAGTATATCGGATAATCGTTTAAAAATTTTCAATATTCCTGGCTCGAAATGTAGCGTGGAAATTTCTGGAACTTAGTCATTTATTTAGATAGTTATCAATAATAAAACAATCTATGGTATACCTAGATTAAAAAGTAGTTAATTTTACCAGTACCCAATCAATAGGTACCTAAATTATATCGCATTTCTTCTCTAACTTGGTGCTGTACCTGTCGGTAGGTCTTTCCCTATAACAGCTTTGTTGGCTCGTTACGTCTTTCGCGTTGCAAGCGAATAAAGTTTTCTTTGAGAGTGCATCTGCATGATGTACTGAATTCCCTTAGATTTCATATTGGAAATGGTGTCGATATTGAGGAAACGAATTCAAAGCCGTGTGAAGTGACTCTGAGCGATGAAAAATTGCTCAAGGGTAAATTCGCTCACCTTATATTAATTTTTATTTCCAGGTAATATTTAAAGATCTCCGTTTAAGAAATAATATAAATATTATAAGTATTATTTGAGATTGACTACGTTCTACATTTAAAGGGTTCTGTCATTTCAGCATTAATTGAAAGTTATTGTCAAAAATATTAATAATTTAAAAATTAATTAATTACAAAATTGATATTGTCATTTTTATTATTTTTATATAAAGAGGATATCACTTAGAAAAGTTCATAAAAACGCATAGATGCAGTGATTACATTTAAAATTGCTTGTAACAAAAACTTCAGCAATTATAGAGTAGTAAACATATTTTTGCCAACGGAATTGAACCCATAAACACGCCGACTCATTACACCGCACAGGAAGCGTAAATAAGGTTTTTGTACCGGGATTGTAGAGTAATTTTCGCTAGAACAATTATACTTGCAATTAAAACCTGTGTTCCCTCGGATCATATGGTATTCCCGGAATCCGGGGTCTCTGGTATTTCCTACCCTACAGCGACCTCTCATTGCACAAAACTTTCTATTAAAATTTTCCGCCGCTCCACGTTCATACTGAATACCGGTGGAACGAATTTCATATTACATGTTTTTTTAGTAACGTCATAATTAGGAGTCTATTGTTATTGCTGTGTAACAGTGTAACCTTATATAAACTACGAAGCTAACTTTAATTTAATTGTACAGACTACGATTGTAGACTTAAAACGTCTATAAAAATACTTATGTATGATAATATTAAACCTTTTTAAGGGGAACATAGATTAGACTAGTATTTATTATGTTTATTATATACTAGTTGACCCGTGCCCACTTCGTTTGGCATAATGTTAACAATCCTTATTTTTATATATTATAACACTCGGCAATAATGTGGCTTTCTATTGGTGAAATAATTTTTGAAATCGGTTCAGTAGATACCCCTTACAATGTAACAAACAAACAAACTTTACTTCTTTCCACAAACATATGACATCATTAGATTTGCTAACTATCAACTTGGATAGTATGTCCTAAATATACTTACAGAATCGGCAACTTCTAGTTGCAGGTATGAGAATTTTTTCTCTATTTATGAAAAACATTAATATGAAGCAACAGCTGTATAGACACTCGCCTTCACATAACGGTAAGCGACTTACTAATGCATATGAGGCTTTGAATTTATTTCGCATAAAAGCCGTAACACATTTATGCACTTTGCAGGAAGCTGGCGTGGAATAACCGATGTCTAATGCGCATTTCAAATACTAAAGGTGAATATTTTTCTTCATGTAAATGGAGGTAATGTATTTTTCATTTTAAGGTGTCAGAGTCGCGTATAGAAAGATGTGATATATGGAAAAGCCGGTCATTAATGTCTTGAAAGTTCAGCTTTAAACTACTCCGTAGGTGTGCCTTCGACGTTTTTACGTTTTTAATATCACTGAATTTTATATTGTCGTATGGGAGCTAAAGAAGAATAGAAATTAATTTTTGCTTTTAGAATAAAATACCTGACACGACAGCTACTAATGTGCTGTTCTAAATCGCGCTTATGATATTTGTTTGATACTTAGCACATATACAACTTCTCGACATCAATCGGTTGAGGTCTTATGGCTGTTTAAATAGTCGTTCGGCTGGTGATGATCCTCCCCTTAGTTCTGAAAGGTCACATCATACTTTAGGCTAGACTGAAGACAAGAGTAAATTTATATTAATATATTTGAGTTAAGTGTGTTTTTTCTGGACTCGCTAGTCTTTTAAATTAAAGATGATTGATGAGAATACCCATAATATAAATATTAGGCTAAAATACCAGCTACCAGTAAGCGGGCATAT
The DNA here is from genome assembly GCA_018238005.1 of Eurema mandarina. Taxonomy (NCBI): domain Eukaryota; kingdom Metazoa; phylum Arthropoda; class Insecta; order Lepidoptera; family Pieridae; genus Eurema; species Eurema mandarina. The sequence continues at coordinate 4,442 of DWAJ01000730.1, forward strand.
CCATGAATCCTTGTGATTAAACCAAAAATTTAAATTTACATTATAGTTTAAAATAAAAATATTATAAAACCACGAACATCTAACAACACAGCCACATAATTAAAAGGGAAAGTATGCGAACTAGAAAATTCAAGAGTTTTTGAAATGCATATATCTACATGTATTTGAAACCTAAGAAAGGTTTTAAAGGGCTTTTATAAAGGGGAGAAAAACGCAAGGGGATTTTACCTAGTAGACTTGCCGCAGGGTATGCAAGTAGTTCATTACATAAGCAGTCGTCATATTGAATAAGAGAAAAATAAACTAGAGGGTTTTTCTTCTTTTGTATTTTACTTTAAAAATGTTTTTATTATTACGTCAATATAACGTCTAATTTTAAGACAAATTATCCAATAGACAACGTGTTTGTTCAACGAACAAATTTGTCATTTTCAATACTAATTATATCATACTGGGGTAAGATAAGATAGGGTAAGCATAACGTTAAATTTGCTTCCAACGATGTAACAATAGTTTGTTTGCTACTTCTATATTATTATTTATTTTATCAATATTAACATACGTAACATTATATATTTAACTAAATTGTTGAATAGGCCAAAATTTAGTCCTTTGGTAGAAAATATACAGCGCAGTGAGATTATATGATGTCAGGAATAGAGTGTAAAATGCAAGAATAGAGTTACATCACCGAACTAAACTAATTCCATATCTTAGATGCAAGATGCAGTACCCGTAGCAAACGCCAAAACTTGAGGTGCGCGTATCTCACACACCTAATTAAGCTTTAATAGATCAGCGGTAACTTTGCCTTAAAAGAGCATGTAATTAAAACGAGAAACTTCAGGTCGGATGCGACATGAATATTCTAGAAGTGTCTCCAGCTCAGATACCGAATGAGCCACGGAAAGTTCTCAAAATGAGGAGTGTTACGTAGCATGTATGTGGTATGTAAATTTAGATCATTTTTAGTGTATAGTATTCTGTTGTGTGTGTTGTTTAAAATTTTAATTAGCTGCAGATTAGTAGTAACGCAGATTAGTTGCAAATGTATGTTAGGTATATAAAAGTTCATAATTTTCAACTTTTTTTTGGGATAGAAGGTAATAAATTTAGTTCTTTATTTTTTCTATTATACTTTAGAGACACTAAACTTAAACCATATAAGTGAATGAGAACTTTCCTCCTCATAAAAACCTTAAACTCCTTACTTACTTGTGTCTAATATGACTGCCATAATTTTCCTTTCATCAAGAAAAAATTTTTTTTTAAATATATGTCACAGCTGACTTACTTTCAACTACTTCAGATGTGTGGCAGCTACTTCCCGCGAAAGTTTAAGCGCCCTTCGCTTAACTAAACTAAATTCTTAATAAGAGATTTTTGTATGCAGCCCCATGACGACTCAGCAATTAGTGTCACTAATTGCTACCTTGCATAAAATGTACATTAAATTAAATTCAAGAAACATGGTGAGATGCGCTTAATTGTAAACACTACACAAAAGGTCTTTGACGGTCGACCCTCGTCGCCTCCACTATAAAGGTTTAAGCTCACTGATGTATTACGACAATTTTATCGAACTTTAAATGATTGCCATTAAGATAATTAAATGTCTATAAACTAAATAAATATGTACATCTTTGCTCAAGTGACTGATTTTAATAACTATACTGATGACTAAAATATTACATTTGTCAGGAGCATTTCTATAATTTACAATAATTACATTAAAACTATATATTTGTTTAAATATATTTTCCACCTGTGAAAGCTTAACCTCAAAACTAAAGATTCCATAGTAAAGCCAAATTTTTTTGCGCTTCGCATTGGCTTAAAGGAGTCTTTTTCGACGCGATAGCCACATCCATACCAGTTAAGTATTTAAGAAGACCTATAGATCGTGGCTTACCATTTCTTAATAGTTTTATATATTTACTATATCAACGATGCGACTAGGCAATACAGGTAACATTGAGATACAGTTTTCCAGTCTGGTAAGTGTACTGAGAGCTTTACTAGAGAAAACTTTCACAAATAATTACAACGTGTTGAAGGAGTGGGGTCTACAAACGCACTCCACAATAATGACGAGGGGTGCGATTGGAAAAGGCATTATTACTCTGACCTTTGAATCGAGTCGCAATGCGAATATTAATATTCATTCGATTTAGTTATTGTTTTATCGAAATACAGGTTTTGAATACTGAATAATTATTAATCCATTATTATGCCGTTTTGATAACTAAATTTATCCTTGGTCTTAGGTTAAATTAAAAATAGGCGTCTATGACTGTGTGTGTTTTTTAAAGCTTTAAAATTTTCACTTATTAAATAATCAAAGTTGTTTACAAAAGATTAAAAATATTAAAAAAAAACATTATGTTATTGTAATTCGATATAAACAAGTTAAAGTGCAGGCCAAATATAGTTTTATGATCAACACCCAAAAACTTAAAAAAATATTTAAACTTTTTGGTTGTTCGTTTTCACCATGCACGGGTTGCAGCAAAGATAATAACTGTTTAGATGTCAAAACCCGAAACCATTAAAGTTAAAACTACCGTCTGTACCAAACAAAAAAGTCTCGTCTATAGAAATCTATCGAGCACAGAAATATATCACAATATAGATATTCCATATCCCCTATTTTATTGCACGTACACCAGTGACAAGTACAATCAAAGGGAGCCGAGATAAAACGCCATACCAACCCTAACATTAGCTTACATCGATCGATATCATTGCTTGATTCGCGAGACGTTTACACAATTTATCATTGCATTACGAGAATGGAATGATATGAGATAAGTCGCAATTTTTTCATATGATACGCAGTGACGGTGGCTTATACATATAATACAATCATAGCAGCTACTACTGATGCGCCAAGTTCTATCTGTACACTTATGATATTAATTAAATAGAAAATAAATACAACTTCTTAACTTTGTATAACATAGTGCTCTTCAGCCTAGCTATTCTGGACAATGCTACCTCTTATTTAAAGGATTGGATTATCGCTTACCTACCACACTAGTATATCAATACAGTTTAAAGAAAATTTAGCCGTGGTATCAATCTCCCACAAAAACTCTTGGTATCCCTTTAGTGATTGAATTTCAAGCAGTAAGCAGTAGTGTTGAAATCTTCCAATTCCAGTCTTCATAATCCTCCTTGAGTACCTAAAGAAAACAAAAACATAAAAAATTGAAAGGTTTCAAATGAAAGGTATTAAAAATTCTTCAAATACAGATATATTTATTACCATGTTAAAGAAACAATATTATAACAAACAATTATTACTTTAATTCTCTTGAAACTATTCAGCTTGTGAACTAGGTACTTGAGATTCCTGCCAGCTCTTCTAGTAAGAATCTAGAATAAAATAAAAACTCAAGAGTGCTTTTATAAGTTTATTTGAATGAACTTACACAAATATTTCTTGCAAGTACTTTAACTTAAACTTTCTACTTTCTATGAAAAAATATATTACCTACTATAATTGAACCAATTATATGGAATGTTTTACAATTTAAACGCTCCAAAATTAAAGTGGACAAGCAAGACAAAGCAAGTTATATAGTGTGAAAATTATGAAAATGCAATGTATTGTTATATACTGTTTCTTTAGTCTTCTCAAATTATTTATCAGTTAGCTGATATGGTCTGTTATAGATAATACTTATTTGCCTACGCCAACAAACCTTAAATAAAAATAAAAAATATAATGTTCCTAAAAAAAATTTCTAAGACTACAACTTAATAGACAAATTAATCGATAGCATTGACATTTTTCTGATATGTGTTCTGGTTTCAAAATCAAGATGATAACCAATTTTCTTTGCTCGTAAGTTATGACGTTATCTCTTGCTATTATAAATTTAATTATTGTTGTTATTAATATCTTTTTATTTTACAAGTTAGTAATAGTTAAATTCTAAAGTGGCAAAACATTAACATGTAATAGTTGTATGTGTGAATGTTGTATATGCCTGTAATTGGCTTTGCATGCCTATTGCCAGTGTTTTTTATACAGTGAAATGTTTGATTGTCTTGTGTGTAAAGCTGTTGGTATCTCTAAATAAATAAATAAATAAACCCTTTACAAACCCTAGAGTGTCAGAAGTATATCACAGAGTGATCATAATACCCTTATGGTGCCTTAACTAGAGGAAGACGGACGGTGTTCCTCTGCGCATCATGACAAGGACAGGCTCACGAAGACGCAGCTGTAGCTTCCGATAAATGTCTTCTTTACCTAAAAAAAACAGACAATATTATACTCTAATAAGCACACTATTTAACACACAAACAACCGTAGGAATTACGCAAATGACCTCTGCCATATATATCATTTTATATCCTAAACATGAGCATAAAGCTACCATTACTCCTCGTTTCTGCATTTTACGTTGCAGCGAGCATCTTGTGACAATTTAGTCGCAAATAAACAAGTGTATATTGCGAGAGCGTAGCGCTAAATGTGCTCACTTATTTTAAAATTCTTTAGACTACCTCTGTATATTATCATCTCTTAGCTTCAGTATATCTTCATAAACGCTTACTTATGCTACTTGATATGCATATGCAATATGCATACAGCATTTTAAAGCTTTTAGGCTTATCCAAAATATGGAAATTAAGAATACATAACTTTTTTAATAATAATAACTAAGTAGCCTCAATTATAAATAAATTATTAAATTTTGCTTATAATTACAAAACAATCCCTTCCAACCGCTTACATTAAATACGAATATAATTATCAAAGCATTGCCCAATAATCATTAGTTTTGTAATATAGAAAAGTAAAATATAGAATATTACTTTTTGAAGTAATGCCACTGTTTTTTTTTAAATCTATAAATACAATGAAAGCGAAAAGGCATCAATTTTTCAGGACACTACCAAATCTAATTACACGTACGAAATAGTCTCTTCTATTTATCACGATTAATTAGGTTTTGCGAACATATCAATAAAACGGTATTAAGAAAGTTTCTAGCTATGCGTGTGATCGAATCAATATATTTGCCGATACAAAACCGATTTTTTAAACAGACGCGCGTGATTCTCCCTCCGTTTGATGGATTACAGTTATTTATCACAAGCATCGTGTATGGCCTTCGATAACTAGATATCTTTTAATATTTTTGCAAAATGTTTTATCCATGGATAAGGATTTTAATTAAATATTACGGAAAATTTCAGATTTACATATATAATTTTAGGTACTCTGTATACATATATATAAGTATTGTATGTCTATGTAAACTTAGAAATAAAAAGTACGATGCCGTGAATTTTCCTTTTCCTGAAATCCAAGGTTATACTATAAAGATTTCCCTCAATATAAAAAAGGGAATATTAAAAACGTATGTACCTAATGAATATAATTTGTTGTTTTCTTGCACAGCTTGTATTGTGTAAAATTATTACGTAAAGTTTATAATATGAAGTTTGTTTTTACACGCCAATATAGTAGGTAGCTAAGACAAAAACCTGATAATATAAGAAGACAAAACAAAAGAAATATAAAATATGAGTCATCTCATTGCGTCTTATTTACATTCAGCTTCTTACATTAAAGCCTTTTATGACCATATACATTAAGATAATTGCTTCAGTAAACGTATTATGAATATATGGAAAATCCAACCGCAATTTTCACGATAAGTACTCAAACTAACACAAAAACGTTATGATATGACACATCTTATTTTTTTGCTTCGAAAGAAAAAGAGCGAAATTCCCCTCTCAAATATTCCTCATAATATTTTATACGTAACATATATAACGTAGGAAGTGCCATCTATCTTTTCTCGGCTGCATCCGCTATTTCATACAAAATTCATCTTGCCCCTTAAAGCTTCGATTCGCTAGAGTTTAGTGCATGTAGTAACGCTCCGATGCCTTGTAAATGTATGGAACACCTTATAATATATGATACCTTCAGCTAAGAGTTATAAATGAACCAATGAATTTAACGTATCTTGGCTCGATATCATGCAAATACGTATCTACGTACGTACTAGAAATATATTAATATATTCACTATTACAAATTATTTTATAATGTTTGTATAAATTATTTTCAAAAAACATTAAACATCACTTCAATATAGCTAGTAAACAGTGTAAATTTTAAAATAATACGTAATGTTGAATGTTATAATTAATTTTTGTAGTCGCCTATACTTTGTCATTTTGATGTGTAATATTTTCGTTTTTGCTAGCTGTGCGGATTTTCCGCATATATTCCATCTTTAGTAAATAGATTTAGTATAGTATTTGTGTAAAATATCTAAAAAAATTGCTCTCAATTTTATTTGCTAAATATGAATTTTGTGGTTTTATGGGTACGATAACTTACCAAATGTTTACTTTATAGATAGTAGTTTTTATCCTTTTCAAAGACTATTCACTCCTGTAGTATAAGTCATAGTATTTTGGGTTTGAAACTTATAGACAAATATACGGCTGGATAGACACACAGACTAGCATCATATTTAAACATGTCAAGTGGCTCACACGACGTTGAAGAATAAAGCAATAAAAATTGTTAATTAGTTGACTCTGAACGAGATTTTATTTTTGCGCAATATCAAGGATGTATTTTATTGAGTTCGTTAACGAATGTCACCTTCGGCTTAGAAAAAGTATACGTAAATTTTTTAACACTTATTTTAGCTTAATGAATCCTTACTAATATTATAAATGCGAAAGTAACACTGTCTATCTGTCTTTCTTTACTAGTATAAGTTTTTAACTGGAAAAATATAGTTATGAGGGAGGAAGGGGGGTCAAAGTTTAAATGAAAGTCCACTCGGACGGAGGCGCGGGCAACAGCTAGTGAATAATAAATGAAAAATAATTTAATACGTCTAAATATAAACTAGGTGAATAGGTTATAATTATAAAAATCCTAAAAGTTCACTTAAAAACGCACGACGACGTCCTAACAGTCATTGTATGTGTTGTAATAAGTGTTAGTTATTAAATAAAAGACGCTAACAGTGTCTGAAGTGGCCAGTCTATGAAACTTTTGAACAAATTTAAAACAACCTATAAACATAGTAACATATGTAGTATTTTAACTCTAATTAAACCCAGAACTACTTTTTATTCTTTTTTTCAAAGTCAAACATATCTTCATTCAACTAGGCTAAATAATATAGTAACACTTGTATTCTCAAGGTATTACAAAACATTTACCACCGGTTCCGAAGGAAGTGTCTATAAAGAAGAACCGGCAAGGAAAAGCAACTCTGCTAGTTGCTCTTTTAATAATTACAACTACATAATAAGAAAGAACATTAGTTAAGAATAATGAATTAAAAATCCAATCACAGTACCTGCGTCGATCTAATCGGCGGCTGTGTACGGAACGTGCCAACACGCCGCACTGCGATGTATCCTCGCCACTTACCTGTAACCGGGTAAAGCCTATTGTTAACCGAGTATTGAGTAACTTTGAGTCTAGTATACAAGCCATGATGTAATAGAAAATGTTACAAGCCCTTAATACATTTAAACTATGAGAAAGAATGTGTTAAAAAAGCTTTAATACTCGTATATTGTTATCCGAAAGATATAAGAGATCCTTATTTATTTATAAGCGTAACAAACAAGTTACTCCACTATGTTTTTTTTGCATGCCTCTCCCGGATCCGTTTTTTACATATATATATTTGCTTTATTCAAATAATCACATTTTCATATACACACTTATATATGTATCACAGTATCATAAAATTATATTTCTATTCACATTTACACTTACAAAATATACAAAACAATTCGACATCATTCACTCATCACTCCACTATGGCTGTAAATATGGATTATCAAGCTACCCTCCGTTATTTTGTCTGCTTGTCAATAACACTTACTTTTTAAACAGATGCAAAAAAATTTACTATACCATATACATTGTACATGATATAAAATATAAACAATTATTTCAATGACACAGAAGATAGACTTCTTTTCTGAGAAATTCACATTTAGTTATACATACCACGATATTAAACTATGAAATATTTATTAAAAATAATTTTAAATGATTCGTAACTGGTCATGGCATTTTCATTGTCTATTATTTACTGTTGCACTATTAGTGGAAGCCGCAAAAAGTATCTGCAGTATTTATTGAGTTAATAACGAACGTACCTACAGACGTGGCGTGTAATTTTGTTTTATAATAAGTTATAAAACAAAAATGTCAAATATAAAGTTAAAGGCTTGACTCATGTGTCCTTTGCTGCCACTGTAAGTTAACCTTATCGTTTAAATGACATTGTTTTTAAAATATCTTCTTTAAGAATTGGAGAAACAAACTAAAATTGCAATTTTAATCATTTTATTCTACCGAATCATATAATTTATTTATAAATACATTTATATTTATATATAAGGAACACATCCGAACACACTAATATTGTGGTAATTTGAACCTATATTATAACCCTTTAAAACGGGCTATATATTATGACATAAGGAGTATGGTATCGTATAAACAAGTGATGATTTTTAATTTCAATGTATGAAATATAAAAACAGCCAGTTTCAATTAAATATAGTTTACAAAGTCTTGCTATTATTTATTACGACGTATATTTTTATTTTTGACGTATAAAAGTCTAAAATTTAAATGATAACTACTTGTACTTGAAATGTAGTGTTTAGTTTTTAAGTTTTTATAAGAATAATTTGAATGGAATAAGGATACTATGCACATGTTAAAACTAATTTCTAAGTTATTCCAGTTAAGAATTGTCTTATTTCGTAAGTACCTATTGTTATATTTTTTAACAAGAAGTAGGAAAAAACGGTTTGTGTAAAACAAGTCTGAGAGGAATAATAAATCTTGTTTTCGAAGTATTATATATGAAACATATTTTTATATGTGTATTTGCCATAACAATGAACAATGAATTTACATATTTCGTCTTAATTAGGCAACTTTTTTTAATCTAAGAACAATTTTAATAAGGTTATAAACACATATTTTATACATGTTTATTGTAATTTGTAATACACAATCAGTTTTTTCTACCAAAAACTAGTATGATTTATCGTATGTAATTATATGTTTGCTGAACAATATACGACGTAATTGTATCTTTATTGTTAGCGAGCACATCCAAGGGCGAATCCAGTCCTGGCGCCAGGAGGGTGTCACATATTCGCGGTCAAGACAAGAACTTATAAAATATATCTATACTAATATTACAAATATGTAAAGTTTGTGTGTTTGTTAAATTGTAAGGGGTATCTCGGGATCTACTGAAAAAAATACAAAAAAATACGATTTTAAAAATTCTTTCACCAATAGAAAGGCACATTATTGCCGAGTGTCATAAGCTATATAAAAAGCCGAATAGGAAATTAACATTTTGCCCAACGAAGTGGGCACGGATCAGCTAGTAATAAATAAAATCATTATGTTCAATTAGTGGTCCACCTAAGTCCTGGAACCAGCTCATGGCAATGATGAATACACTACACTAGAAATGTGTCAAAATAATTATTACTTAAAATTATGGAAACGAAAAGAAAATCATTAAATAAGTTGTTCCGACTTGTGGGTTGTAACATTTTTTTGTAACATTTTATGTCAACAGCAAAAAATATTCACATGCATTTAAACGACGTATTTCCTCGCTTATAATTTAAGATTCATACGAATAAATCGCGCTATATAAAATGTAAATTGCTTTGTATAAATGAGTTAATTTTTGTTATGAGATTCAGTATTTTGTAAGCGTTAGAATAGTGAAGACTTGAAGGCAAAATGTTGCTAAGATTTATAAGTGTTGTGTGCTTTTTTGTTTTTTGTGATGCGGCTACAGGTAAATTATTTAATTCATATTTAGGAAATTATTAAATAAAAATATTTAGTATAATACTATATCTACCACGAAATGATTTTCAGATTTTGTTAAGAGTGTTTGTTTTATATTTTTCATTAGGTGTATCAAATAACTACATCTGAACATGTTTAGCTTCTAGTCCCTCGAGTGATAATAATAACAATAACTAATCCCTAATGTTTTAACTCACATATTCCTCATGTATTTATTTATTTAACACTTTGTTACACATTACACATTATAAACACTTTACATTAGAATACATTGTGGAAACTGGCAGCCTTAACTCAAGAGTGATCTCTTCCTGGCAACCAAGTCAGGACAATAAACACTTGAACATAAAGCGAACCTCATACCTAACTTATATAACCAAATACCTTTACAGTGTCGTTCATCAAGCCATGTAAACCAGACGATATACCTTGTATGACGGCTAGCGCACAAAGCGCAGTGCCATACTTAGCCGCCGGTATTCCCGAGTTCGGGGTACCTCCTTCAGACCCTATGTCAGTCAGCGACATTCGAAATGACGGGAACAATCTCAAACTCGGCTTCAAGAACATGGTCATTGTAGGCGCTAGCAAATGTAAAATTGAGAGCATCACGTAAGTACGACTTCATACTTTATATAAAAAAAAATTAAAATCAAATAAATGGCAAATCTTAGTAAATTGACAATAACCCATAAACTATTAAGATTTTAAATTACTGGACGGTTATTTATTTCATTTGCATTATTATATTTAAAACGTAGAATTGGAGAAGAGAAGTTTTATGTTTTACAATAAGTAGCTACTATAATTAACTAAATATATAAAATATTATAAGGCGACTGTAAAGCCTCAAGTGCGAGAATTTTTAGTGCTTACATAATATAAAAGTTCAAAAAAATCTATTAATTAATATAAATACAAAAATACAGTCTATGCATATCAAATGTTATTGTTAAATTTTTTTACATAAAATATATTTATTTCTGTATCATACTTCAATTTATCACGATAATAAATATTAATTAAGGTATAGGTAGCGAGAAAAAATACCAGTTTCCATTGATATTACGATAATCATCGCTATTACGGCGATCTAGTCAACCCATACTAGAAGGCTAATCATAGGCCAATGAAGGTCAAGATACAAAATAATTAATTTCCTATAGAATGAAAATATCAATATCATACGAAATTAATTCATAAGCTATTAATGTCTGAATGTCTTACGTCCACAAACCATTACTCTTTAAATCTATAAGTATATTAATTATTATACTAATCCCAGAACTTGTACAAGCCAATTTATTCAACTATAAGAATTAAATTTTAAATCAATTAGAACTGTATGCATGTTCTGCGAGCCATATAATAAGTTTCGTAAATACATATGTATTTACACACCAAAAATAACTTAATTATAACCTTCCATTTAGAATTGCATAACGTGTGATATTTTACAGGCGTGATTTGGGTAAAAAATCAGTAAGAATAGCCGCGGAATGCCCTCTAAAAGCAACTGGTAAATACGATCTTGACGGAAAACTACTATTTTTGCACGCATATGGAGATGGCGATTTTGAAATTAAAACCAGTAAGTATTCATATATTTCTCAAAATATCCAATAATAACAAAATCAGAATCAGTAATTTATAATAGTTGAATTTACTAGAATATGTTATCTCCCGCCCCAAACTCCCGTTTTTTAAAATACTAATAACACTTTCTGAATTATTTCATAGTTATTATGTATTATACTCGATCAAAAATCTAGCTCTGAGTGGCTTTACATTGAAATAACTAGATTTATTAAAAATATAACCTCTTTATAATATTAATAAACGTAACGTTCATTAACGTAAACAATTAAAAAAACGAATTGTCAACCGCTTTCATATAACTGTTGTTGTTTGTGTTATCTATCGAACAACTACAGTATTAAAATAGAATATGTAAATCAATACCCATGACTCAGGATATTATACAACATGCATAATTAAACTAGTTTAGTTCTTTTTAATGAACTTGACCTCAGAAACAGTCCGAGACATAATTCTTAGTTGTTGAAGTTGTTAAAGATCTTATCTGAGATTTATGACGAAATTCCTAAAATAATAAATATAGTTTTGAAGTTATTAAATTTATTTTAAAACCTGTTTTCTTATAAGCCATGGCTCTGCTAGTTTTAAACAACAAAACTTCAGGCGAAATGTATTTCCTCAAAACTAGTATGATATTGTTGTCTTTTTTCTGATAACTTGTTTTTCATACAATATACCAAACGTATTATGTAGCTACTATGCTATAATGTTTATTGTAAATATTATGTTTGTATAAAAAGGATAGCATGTGTGTACTGATAAAGACGTTTATAATTAAGAACGCATAAATACAAAAGTCGATTTTGATGATGAAGTTGGAAAATGAGTATATAAAAATATACTTAAATTTTCCCCACACCCATGTGAAAACACTATTCACATTTTTAATTGTTGGGGAAAATAAAATGCCTTTAATACTTACAAATAATGAGCTTCAATTGTATACATCTTTTTATAAATCGGTATGTTAGATAAATCTTGTATTAAGAGTAGTAAAAAATAATATAATCTTATATTCATTAACAATCATAATAGATTTACAATGAATATAATAAAATGTCTTAAATTAAATAAAACATAAAATAATAACAAACATATAATATTACAGAGAGAGTTAAGATCGTCGTGACAATAAGACTGAAGGATTTGGAAGACGCCGAAGGCAAAAAGCACTGGAAAATCACCGGTTTTGACTATTCATATGATCTCGTTGAAAAAGTTGACATTCGTTTTGACAATCTCTTTGGAGGAGACGAAGCTAGAGGTAAGCTATTGTTTAAACTGTTTTTTATCTATATACTAATAAATAAGGCTGAAGAGTTTGTTTGTTTGTTTGAACGCGCTAATATCAGGCTCTACTGGTTCGACTTGAAAAATTCTTTTTTATTGAATTGACCATTTATCGAGGAAGGCTTTAGTCTATATAACATCACGCTGCGACTAATAGGTGCGAAGATATAATGGAAAATATGGAAAAAACGGGAAAAATTATTCATCTTTCAGGGCTTCCTTTGCGTGCGCTGCCGTTTTCGCAGTTCAAGATACAAAAATAATACGTATGAAAGAATTATTCCTCTTTAAATGATCTAAAAAAAAGTCCGCGACAGTATATGTCTATCTTTTAAGATTGACTCACTATACCATAACAGTAGAAATAGATCCGACGGGGACGAAGTCGCGAGCAACAGCTAGTTACGTAATAAAGCCGAATACGGCTACGGTTATTTTCTTATAATTTAAGCTACAATTATCTCTGCTAAAACACAAATTAACGCAAACCCAAGTATTTTGGACTAATGCTTTATTAAAATTTAACGACTAGCTTTGTGAACTATGAAGTACAGAAAAACTCATTAACACGACTCTTTAAATAGAGAAGTATGTAGATACTTACTCATTCTCTTCATTATAACTTTTACATTGAGGTAAATTGACCTGAACTTAGTTTGCTTTAAGGTAATTAGTTTAGTTTGTAGTATTTTCTTTTTGTTAACTAAAATTAAACATACTTACATATTTATGTAACTAGTGAGTAAGAAAGCAATTTTAAATAATGGAGTATGACATCATTCTAAATTTAACATAACAAATCACACAAGATAAAGGGCATAGTTATTTACCTTTCTACTGTATAAATGACCAAAATAATTCCTCCTTTATTTCATCAACAGAAATATTAACGCAGACTCTTTTAATAATTCATATGCTATCCTTTTCAGCAAAACCAATCTTAGAACTGTTGAACCATAGCTGGAAGGAAATCGTATCAGAAATTGGCGAACCAATCATCAAGGAGCTACTGTCAAAAATTGTCGTTGTTGTCAACAAATTCTTCCACGCAGTAACTGCAGAGAACTTTGAAATTGTCTAATGAGCTCCTAGTAAATCTCTTAATAATATACTGTACAATACATATTTGATGTAAAATATGACTGGTAAAAACGTTGCTCCTTTGTTTTAATTTGAACAAACTACAACATCTTGCTTCGATATTCTAATGATATAATCAAAGACAAATAAAATTAGAGTATAAAGAAAAAGGGTTTAAAGAAATAAATTTTATTATAAAAGTGAATACTTATACCTACTTCTCTAATTTTAAAAATTATAAGTTTTTCTGTGGGTTTGTGAATCGGTTCTACGTGATCTGCTGAATCATTATTATATTTTCTTTTACCAATATCTTCTACTTTATTAATTAGTGTTATCATATATTATGGAACGTATTTAATTATATCTAAACGTAGGACACAGCATGCAAATAAACACACGATTTTGTTTGTCGTCGCATATAACATAAAAGTTTAAAGACTGTAAAATATCTAGTAGTTAATTTTCCTTTTTCCATACCAAAATATAACAAAATACGTTTAACAAGCACTATTAGTCTTCTCTGACGCCCTCTATTGGCACTCGCAGTAATTAGACGGCTCACTTGACAGTGCATATTGATTGCTTCTCATTATGACATCGATTTAGAGTGACATCTCGAAATAGCGCGCAATGGACGCAATTTGAATGTCCCGAGAGACCGTTTATTCGTTACAATGTTTTAACAATGTTTTACGATACTTAGAAATGCGAAAATAAGGGATTGTATTGGTGTTATTTATGCTTTTAATGATTTATTTTACTTTATATTAAAGAGAGACAGGCATTTTCACTTTAAAATACGTTGAATTATAACAAAAGCGATATCATCTAATTAAACCCTATCTTAAAAAGGTGAAAACTTAACTCAACCTTAACCTTTAAATAAATATTTTACTCTTTGTATAATAGGCAATATACAGGTCGAAACAGGAATAAAAATTATAACGTATTCCCGTCGAATAACCACTGGGTGGTAATTAAACTGTAATGAGAGTAATTACACATCGGTGGTCGCTCCCGGTAGGTGGCGCGTTATGTTTTCAATCGTAAAGCTATTTTAAAATTATTTAATTGAACCATTAAAGCGTAATAATTAAGATGATATTATTATTGTATACTAGTCGAATGTTGATACATTTTATTTTTATTGGCAGATGGTTTATAATATGTACGTATTTACCATGTACCTATGATATTAATTAATGTTTTAATGTTTATTTTAAAATTGTTTATTAGAACGATAAAAACGAATTCCTAAAGACGACAAGGTTGATATCATTATTATATTTGAGTAGAATGTTAATAAATTTGATTTTATTTGTAGATATTTTATAATACGTACCTTTGTTATTAATACAAATTTAAGTAATGTACCAATGTAAATTTGAAAACTGTAATAAGTTGAACATTAGCATACTGCGTTAAAGCATTTTTTATGTTTAAAGTTAAGTGTTAATATCGCACGTCATTTAAATGATTTTAACATTCTCACAAAAAGAAAACTGACTTAATATACATACAAAAATTAAACCAGAATCAACTTTAATTAAAGCTATCTGTAACAGACAAAAATCGCATCAAAAGCTTTTCTCATTAAGCACCGTAAGCGTCAATTAAAATAATTAAAAAAACGTTAAAAAATGTCACTCACCAAAAGTTTCCTTCACTAATTGCCAGGACCAAAATTTCTGTTTGAACGTGTTCAAATTATACTTTACGATGTTGCCTAACAAGGAGGTTATTTAATAATTTCACTTGACATCATTAACTGTAGCGATAACGTAAACATGCGCCAGACGTCTTATTAAAATAACATCCGGCGAATTTGCTAGTCCCATGACCCATCTGTATAGATTATATGATAGTGCAAATTTGAATGTGTACATTATTCTTTGTTTTTTTTTCTGTACTAGGCCAGCCAGTAGACGTTACAATGTTGCCTGCACAAAATAAAACAATAGTGTTATATTTATAAACACAAACAATATATCCAAATACTGAAACAAATATTTAAAAAGATTCTAAAAACTAATTAGCCATATAATTAGGTATTATTAAAAAGTATTCATCTATGTTAAACCAGTTATTTTTTACGAATAATATTATATGGGTTTTTACCATAAGCACCTAATTATTAGAAGATATTGATAGCAAAAAAATCCGTACAGAAATATCTACTTTATGACAATAATGATATAACGCGTAAATCCTTAATAATTGTCATAAAACTCAATATAGGTAAGAATTGTTTGAAACCAAATATAGTTAATATTACTAGTGGTTGAACATTGGTTATACTCGTAAAGTCAGTGCAGTAAACAGAAGAAATTTAACTGTTAGCCGCGGTTAACCGCTGAATAAACTTTTATGATCCGCACGCCAGATATGGAATGTTTTTAATTTAAAACATACATGCATAAACAAAAGTAATACTATTCTATATTTATTCTTAACTATGCATGTTGCAATGTTAGATCGTAAAATGGTATTTAATCTTAAACATAACTGCTTGTAAAATAGTCAGTCGGATTTTAAATAGTCCGTTAATACATGTAGGTACTATTGTCGTTAATAATAAGGAGATAAAACATTATCTGCGTAATTATACATGATATATCTTCAAACGCGTAATAGGTAAAACGTGTAATGTAATTTCAGCCACGACCACAAGGTGGTTTTTACGTAACAAACATCCATAATCGTTAATAAAAAATTCTTCATCCTTATTTGTTACTAGCTGACCCGGTGAACTTCGTATCGCCCTATAATCAAGAAATATCAAAAAAGTCAATTGCTAATCTTTTCTTACATAAGAACCTTCTCCTAATAATAACAAATGCAACAAAAAAAATATCAGCCAAATCGGTCAAGCCGTTTTCATGTTATATAGTGACAACGGAAAACGGGTTTCATTTTTATATATATAATATAGATGAAAATGAGTAGGCCTTTTCAAATTAAAATAGTTGCTTCGCTGAACACAAAAGGAATTAACGTCCAATCTCTTACAATGCAACGATGAGACAATGTAACTCCATAATTCATTAATATATCGAGTCACTTCTTCACTCTTTATCTGAATTCTGAACCGTTGGAAGCCTTTGTTACGAGTAACACAGTATTTTAATACTAGCTGTGCCCGCGACTTCGCCCGCGTAGAAAAGTGAATTTGGGCAGCATTTTTGAAAATGCCTAATCCGCGCCAACAAACGTTCAGCAAGTTCAACGTGATTATTTAAATTGCCATAACTTTTTTATTTATCAACCGATTGACATGAATTAAACACTAAATGTTACGTGAAGCTTACCACAATATATCATTGAAAACCCCATCTAGATAAGATAAGCCATTTCTGAGATTAGCGTGCACAAACAAACAGACAAACAGACAAAAATTCCAAAAATCATTGTTTTGGGTTCTATTGCGTCAATAAAGGTCTCCTATAATATTTTTTCTCATATATCTTCCTAGACAGTGACTCGTTACGTTTTTATTATATGTATAGATAGACAAGGAAAATCTACGTCTCCGATTCACCAGTGCAAAGCAATAGCGGCTGGCAAATGTGAGCAAAGTAGCCTGAGTGAAAAGTTTGACTTTCGCCTGACAGTTTATCCTAGAGACTCTTCATATAAACCGGTAGCAATTTATTGGTACATTTATAGAATTAAATGCCTTTTCATATATAATGTATTCAATACATTATATATGAAAAGGCAAGGCAGGAATACATTGTATTGGAATTAATCTGATAGCTGTGTATATGTCTGATCAATGTCGAGTTTAAACAAAAGTTTCCTGTCTTTACTATGACTATTTATGTAATATTATTTATGTGTATAGTTTTCATTTGAGACACTAATGACACTAAACAACCATCCGCGCGCGGCGGAGGCCCTCAGGGGTGGATAATTTCCCTTCAATATCTTTCGTTGTTGCTCCTATTGGTCGCAGTGCTGGAAAATGGTATCTCTGAAAACAATAAGTGATAAGCCTAAGTTAGTTTTAACATTAATTTAAAATAAGATTATTTGAAATTGTTGTTATAATCAAACATAAAAATGTACTTTAGTTTTAACAGTAGCATAAGTTTAATCATTGTGATAGTAAAATGGAAATATAACTGTATTTATTTAATAAATGTAAACAAGGTTTACAGACTATAATCCACAACACCAAAAAAAACCAACCATCCAAGAATCGCCAAGCCTTTATAAAAAACAGTGGTTAATTTCTTTTTTGTGTTATACATGCAAGATCGTCCACTATCTTTTGGTTATTTATGAATTAATTACTTTTATTAATTTTAATAAAATAGTGTTTTACCGTGTAGTATTAAACAGACTAATATGAATATAATTTTTTCGAGAAATCGTCCTCTAAAACTTAAGCAAACACTTAAGAAGAACATAAGAAAAAAGGTCCACATAAAAACTCACATCCCATCAGTATAAATATTTCCTTTGGGATAAGGAAAAAGACAACTCAACCCACTACAGAGCTATGCAGTTTGCACTTTGACAAGTTTGCTGCTCTTTTTAACGTGGCTTTCTTTGTTCTAAAAGAAAGGAAATAAGAAAATAAACACTATGGTTGTACAAATAAAATGTTAAGAATATAAAAAGCACGGAACAAACGGCTGATAAGAGTCGAGAGTTGGATCGGTGAAATGAATTTGTTGTCCTTTGTCTATAGAGAAAAATGCTTGAAAAATGCAATACACTTTGTTGTCTGTAGTGCAGGGTTACCCGTGTAACCTGAAAGATATTCCACAAATAGACTTTATGAATCGCAGTCATACCATTGACGACGTATTTGGCTATTTAATTTGATTATCCTCTAACTTATTTGTAGGTACTTAAAGAATTGTTACAGCATAGTTAAACATACGTAATAATGAACTTCTTCTAAATATAGGTAATAAAACTTTGCAGTAAAATGAATTATAATCTGATTACAACATCATTAGTATTGAAAAGATACATTTAAAATATGTACCTAATGTTGTTCCAATAAAATCACGTTTTACTCTATACATATACATATTTTCAAAAAATATATCATACAAATTTCGTTCACGTTAAGCATTACCTCTATTACCTACTATTCACTTTAACGAACCTATAACATTCTACAAAAAATATCGCAAAATATTTTCCAGGTAAAATTTATTTGGATGTTCCAAATTCAAAACCTAGTACTTTGAAAGCACAGACTTCATAAAAATATATTCAAACTGCAACAGTCTTTTGAAAACGACGAACTGCCGCATTGAATAAGAGAAAGCGTACTAATTAATAAAAAAAAGTAAACCAATTTACCAGTTACCGTTTACATTAACAAATCTGCAGCGCGAGTTAATGAGCAAAAAATTACTTTAAGTTAATTCACAAAGAAATTTCTTCGAAACGTTGCCACAAGACGCAAATGATCGCAGTAATTATAGTCTACAAGTTATATTCGTTCTGATGGAGTTAAAATAGACGCATTAAGCTATTCGCCAGTAATATATCGAATTAAACGATGTAGCATTAACGACTTGTGTCGAAATCGAATGGGTTAAATATGTACGTTGATATTTTATCGATTTGCGTTTCGACTTATGAAAGTGATTTATAAGCAACCTGAGTAGGAATAATATTTATGTCTTTTGAATTATTGCATTTATTGAAATATGCGTGTAATAAGCGCGCTACGGCGTGTTATTAATAATTTATTAGCCGACCTACACAGGTAGGGTTATAAATTGTTAATAAGTTGCTGTTAGTTCTTTAAAAATGTAAATGTTTATGCCTCAGCGAGACACTATCAAACGTCAACTCGATTTGAAAAAAGATGAAGCTCTTAGTGTAACTACGATTTGATCTCACGACAAATTGTTTTACAAAATACAAAACAGTAGAAAACCATCCCAAGATTACAATACACGAAAATATCCTTAACAAGAATCGGGCAGAAAGTTGCTCGGCAAACTCAAAGGCTCAATTTTAATTTCACATAAAGATAAGAAACGCTTTCCTAACAAAAAAGGTAACTTGTCCGCGAACAAAAATGAAATATCGATTAGACTCCTCCAAACATGATAGGACACGATGCTTTTAGACGGAAACTTGGAAATTGTTCGCGGAACTTTTTATCGTAATAATCTATTTTTGCCCTGTAATTCTGCTTCTGTTTTGCTTTTATTGAAGTGAAGTATCCAAGGTGTATTCTTCGCTTGCTATTTAATCACTTAAGGGTAACGCACGTTCTATTCAGCTTTTATTCATACAACATCGTTGTTTTAAAAGGATAAATGCTGAATAGAGCTGAATAAGAATGCGTTATTCTCATATGAAGCATATAATCATAAACAATTTCATTATACTTTCTAACTTCTGTTAACCTTCAAATCTCTATACCTTTATAACATGCTATAGCCGTTATAATCTTTATCTTGTAGATTGTAAGTATGTAAGTAACATTGTAAGTTTCTCTTGCATCTAAGTATGTCCTATTAATCTGATAAATAACTCTTAAAAATCTCTTAATACTAGTTTTAACAAGGAATTGTAAGTTAGTAATGACTGTAGCAAATAAGACAAAATTCAAGTGATGTCGATAATGCCCAAGCTGAAGACGACGGCTGCCGTCAAGAGATCACTTTAGGGGGAGAATCCCTTTTATAAATTGCCCTGCTATCTAAATCTGAGAGATAAGTTGAACTTTCCAATTCCGCTACATATAAATAACATTGACATGGGGTAAGAAATCAAAAACAAACGTTTGTACGGCTCAGTCGCGTAATCTGATCTGATATCTTGTTGGTATAAAGAAATTTATTTTGCTACATCCAGGTACGTTCGGGTACAAACGATCGAAGTTTCAGAACAAAGTTTTTTCATTAGGATACGTGATTTTTTTCCAAACTTTAGCTCGGAAATGAGGCTAACCGTCGTTTTAGTTTTATGCTAATTTTTTCAACGCGTTTAAAAATTATTTTCTTTTCTAACTTTGAATATTGTTTTAAAACAAGACAACCCAAAATTTTAAAATACGTCTCCTTTCTGTTCAGTACATATATTAATTATCAATACACACGTAAGAATTAATTTTCTATTTATCAGCTTATACTGTATCGTATACTTGTTTGGAAGAAGTTTGAAAAATAACAGTCACAAACACAAAAGCTCGGAGGGATTGAATAAATTCCCAGTAATGTCTGTATCTAGTGGGAATTAATCCCAGAATTTTTAATATTTTAATATCCCGTATCCTAGGTAAGCCAATAACGCATTATCGCAGTAAAGCATCGTTAACTTAACGCTAAGCGTGTTAATAACCGAGGCTTGACAGGGTATTGCCTTAACTTGTCCTATTTCAGGGCGGAATCTTGACTCGCGTGACATCGATAGCTGACTTCACCTACTCAGGTATTACGAGACATACTTAAGGATAATATGCGAGGGAAATACTTATACTCGTAAAATAGAAGAAAATTTTAAAGCAAGAATCATTTCTAGTCAACGGCTGTGTTAATTTACTATACGTCGTACGGGCACTGTTAAATGTACTTATTTATAGCCTGCATGTAATCATATTTTATATCACTAAAACTTTCTAATAAAACTGATTAAAATTACTGCAAATGAAATTGGAAAAGACGTTAAAATAATTAATTAGAAATTAATGAATGCCTAACTAAACCGTGGTTTCGCTATTAGTAACACAAATACGATACGTTGCCAAACCCCTAATAGCCAAAACTATTTTTAATTCCAATAATTCAATGCAATGAAATATGAGACTACAGCAATGGATTACGTAACGTTCTCATTTAAAATTTTAATAATCCATCCGTATCGCTATTATGATAATATTTTGGCTACCGGCCGGTATTCATTTATATAATTTTACTGCGTGAAAAATGTCATATTGGGCAATATATTGAACAATAAGCCTTTGTTTAATTGTTGTGTGACATTATTATGTTACTTACAAATGTCAACATGTATGGGGTTGGCTTTCAACTCGATGGATGAATGTTAATGCCGACGTAACATTATAAGCTTCTCATTAAACATTATCAGCGTTTAGCTTGCTCGGTATTATGTTTAGTACGCAGATTAGGTGTGTTATGACTGGGCTATGAAATAGACCACTGTATAAAATTTTAACACTGAATAACTTTTTTTTTATTATGATACTTTTACATATTGCTTCTGCGAAAGATAGATTTACACTATTAATAGTCTGATAAAACAGGCGAATTTCATGTGGGATTCTGTATTTTTAAAAATAAACATCTATCCAACTAAAATATCACGAATATGGAGCTACGTGCTAAAAGCATAAAGCTAACACCTCAAGCATAGTTTAACATAAGAGCAAAACCATTAATTCCGAAAGTGTTCCAGGAATGTAGTGCTCATTTTCTAGTCTATGGAATGCTAGTCATAAAGTCATGAGGTATTCGGCTCACTTTCAGCAACTTCGGATAATTCGAACTATGCCAATGTCTACAGTCTAGACTCTAGACAATTAAAAGCGTTGCGTATTTGGGTGCTTTTAAATAATAAATTCATATGCTACAACTTAATTTTCTATTGTTTAACATTTATCTCATAAAAAAAACTAAACCCATACGATTGGCTTTATATAATTTTAATAAGTAAACCTTATAAATAACAACAACAGTAACCTTGTAGTCAGCTTGTACTTGTAGTAGTACATAAGTTTACACATTGGCAATTTTAGAGCATCTTATAATTATTAAATTATTTCGCATACAGACTAAACAAATGCACTTTGTTACATTTGGTTTCAACAATGCGACAAGAAGACATAGTCCTAACTAGTCCAATAAACACGTATACTAGAATTTCCCCTCTTAAAAAAGGCCTACACCAATTCCAAACGCAAACGCAGCTTTGTTAAAAAATGTCTAATTAAAAAGGCGTACAATACATTCAATGAATATATTGAAGACAAAAACGCTTGGAATATTTCTTAACGCTCGTGGGACGGTGACCCTTTTTCATGTATAATTGTATAAATATCATAATAGTCGAATTTTTGTTTATATTTACAATTGTATGTTCTATAATTTATTTTAAAAAGAGCGACTATCAGAGTTTCCTGCCGGTTCTTCTCTGTAGAAACTGCCTTCCGAACCGGTGGTAAATGTTTTGTAATATCATGACGATTCAAAAGTGTTACTTTATGTAGCCTAATTGAATAAAGATACTTTTGACTTTGACTTTGACTTTGAAAATAAATGTCAAAATGCAACGTAAATTCAAAAATATGACACTCCCAAGTCCCACTAACAACAGTCACCTAGTTACATTGTTGCTATGAAATAGAAACCTATTACGTAACACTTTCCACATACTCGTATAACGCATGAGTATCCCTAAATAGAAACTAAAGACATAATTAACTATACAATTATAACGCCGAAAACAACGCACGCCACGCCATTGTTATTTTTAACAATGAATACCTCATTATTTAAACAATATTATAATGGAAAGCATTATTATTGTGTGAGAGTATTGTTTACGTAGTGACTACTGGTGTGGATCGATTTTTGTAGTTAGAAATTGATATTAATGTTACATTAATATGTGGGGCGATAACCGCATACTGTTATTATTGTATAAATATGTATATGTTTTATATATGTGATATAAATCTGATTCTGAAACATGTTTAATACTAGACTTTTCTCACGGTTATGTACCACGTATTTTTTTTTAATTTATAGTCTTATTGCTACAAAAATACAACTATATAAAATTTTCAAGTCATCTGATGTTTCATAATAGACAACAATTCATGGAGATAAATCTGGAATAATCATAAAAATTAATAAGTAATTTTAATATGGGCATTAAAGGATCTAAATATCATAAAAAGTTTACCGACGTTGATTAAGGGTAATAATTACACATCCGAATGAATTTCACATAATATAAGATCCCCTCAACACATGTACAGACTAATGAGACGATACAATTAAATCTCAACTGTAAAACGTTTCCGCTTAAACCAGATTGGGACAACACGTACAGTTATTAATTTCGCAAAAATCGTAGCGTTTGTTTACTTATAAAACTAGGTATATTAAAAAGTTATATTCCTAACATCTTTAATTTTTGTGAAGTATATGACAAATTCTATAAAGCACTTTATTTGTTCACCAACATACTTTTTCTAGTATAACTTGTACTGTCTGTATTACATAGGCATTTTAATAATAAGACAAGAAGTCCACGTTCTATTGGCAATTTGTGCGAAGATTTGACATATTTCTATTACTAGCTGTTGCCCGCGACTTCGTTCGCGCGGACTCTCATATAAAGTTTTCATTATTTTAAAGATTTATTCTGCTATTAAAAATAAAATTTTTTGTAAATC
>DWAJ01000731.1:0-28683 GCA_018238005.1 Eurema mandarina
TTAAGCCATTGAATAATAATAAAATAATTAATTAAAAATAAATGTCTTTTCTCTCTTTAATAAACATATTATATGATCATATACATATATGTATTATATGCACTACAATAAATCGTTATGCTTATAACATTCTTGGGATTAAATGTTTATTTGAACCATACTGGGACGATACAATGCCCATATTACAATGAATAACTAATGTAGTGTATGTTTCTCTACTTCTTATTTACTGGAGTAAGAAGGTCAAGAACGGCTGCAATGTTGCCATCTTTGCTCTCCAGGAGTTGTGTCAACCAGCCTCCTTCATTGGTGAATCCCATAGCTATCATCTGTTCAATAGCTGCTTGGATGTGAGCCACTGTAAAAAAGGACAATTCATATATATTTAATCTATAAATCTTTACTGTACTTAACAAATGTACACTAAATTAAAAAAAACTAAAAAATTAAACCACAGATAAATTATGAGATTACGACATCATTATGATGAGCCAGGATTTGATTTTTTTATAACATAGTAATATATAAAATATTTTAGACATGAAATAAAATTATAGTATTGTCTTTTATGAAATAAAATTCATAAGAAGTCTTATTAAAAATATGCAAAGATTGACCTGACTCACTCACATATTATCAACTTATCGCAGACAGCCAGTGACACAGATAATCACTAATCAATGAAATGAGGTCACTGTATATGTATGTACTCATAATATTTACATATACATACTATTTTAAAAAAATGTCTTCTGTGTATTTCTATTAATATCTTTATAATATTAAAATGATTTTTTTTTCAAAGACAAGAGTTTAATTTTGCGTGTTAATTAAACTGAGATATAGTATAAATTAAGTATCTCTCTGGCTCTCCAAGGCTCTGAATCTGTCAATTTTAATTAAACTTTAAAACCTTATTCGGAAGTGACATTTTATTTTCAAAAACAATACATACTATATTCTCATGAAAATGAGTTCCAAATTACCACATAACATTATGAATTCTATGAAAGAGAAATTTAAGTGATTTTATACTTGTATGTATTTCAACATTATATAAATACTTACTTGGGTGTCTGTGCTGGCCAGCCTGCAGTTTCAGCTTTGGTTCAGCTTTAGGCTGTTGAGGCGCACTAGGCTTGACATCAGGCTTCGGTTGGGCCTTCACCTCTGGCTCTTTGGGATTCAATACTACATATAAAATATAAATAGGATATGTGAAATGAGGAAAACATGACATCACAATGATAGTGATATTTATAGAGTAATATGTTAATTATCCTTTGTTACGACTTTGACTCATATAGTTATTATTGAGTATAAAGTATCAATATTATGGATGTGACCCGGGTTAACCATGTAACAAAACTTGGAGAAGATTTATTTTATGTGATAATCTAAAGTTCAATCTAAGTGCATGCTAAATAATTCAATACTTTTTGCGTGGAGTAATAAAAAACCGTACATAAACAAATACTTGAATAAGTCATTAACGTTAATTAGTCAGTTTAAACACGTAAACAGAAAATTAATAACAGTTCAAAATTCGAATTTTTAATGAATTGAAATGGGATTTATAAATAATGTTTTACTTACCAGCTGTAGCAGTATTCAAAGGCGGATAGAGATTGGATCCCTCAGAAATTTTAACACTGTTTTGAAACTCTTCCGGCAAGTTGAAGCCAATGGGAGGAGTAGGATCTGTGCCTGGGGCTTTGACATCTGAGTCCATTAAGTCTGAAAATTATGAGGTTAATTATTTCAATTATATGTATGTATAACATAATATAAAACAAAGTCACTTTCGCTGTCCCTATGTATGCTTAAATCTTTAAAACTACGAAACTGATTCGCTCGCGGTTTTTTTTTATAAATAGTGATTCAAAAGGATGGTTTATATGTATAACACATGCATAATATATGCGAACGAAACCGGAGTGTGTCGCTAGATAACTATTTAACCTACCACAACACGCAGTTTCTATTACAGTGGAAAGACTTAAACCATTATTAAGTCGTTAAAATAAATAATTAATTACATTATTTAACCATTGTTAAGTCGTTAAAATAAATAATTAATTACATTATTTTACCTTTATCGTTGTCGATGACGGTCCAGCCAGCTTCGGCTTTCTCGGGAGATTCCCCCTTCTTAGACTCGGTCGAAACGTCAGAGCTTGAAGATGCTTCCGACATCACACTTTCCTTCCTGGCTTCGGGGGTCTTTCTATCTCCCTGACCCATTTCCACATTGTTGGCCTTTTCTGGCTGAGAAGTGGATGGCTCTGGCATGAAAGGGTTATTTCCGCCCATATACATGCTTATAAACTTCTGAATGTCAGCAATGTTTAAATTTTCTGGTGTGAAAGGGCATTGAGGACCTCTAGGCGCAGATGGAGCACTTGCTTGAGCAGAAGAGGCGCTTGCAGCCTGGTCTTGAGAAGTATTAGGAGCTTGAGTTTTTGTTGCATTTTCCTGAGCTGGTTTCTCGCGGTCAGTATCAAGTCCGACATCTCCAGCCAGATTGGCAAACTCATTCATGTATGTAGCGAAAGTTTCCAGCCAGCTTGTCCTTGGGCGACGTGGCTCATCCCGGCTTTGACGGCGATGGTGACCGTGACCGTGACCATGACCGTGACCGTGTCCATGGTGACCGTGCTCCTTTCTCTTACTTTCACCTTCATGACGCTGCTTCTTGCACTGTTCCTCCTTAATAGCGTTCAAAGTCTTCAGGAAATGACGAGACCGTTTCACTGCGGCCTTGATAACCGTTCGCTGCAATGTTTTCAAAAGTTAAATACGTACATCGCGTGTTCGGTACGCGTGACCCGTGACTAATCGATAACGAAACGTGAATAATCGCATACAAAATTTATATAAGGCAAAAAAATTTCAGATAAGGATATCAACAATAATATTGGGAACACTGCAGTCTAATGTCTAAATAATATTTTAAATCGAATATAATAACTATTTATACTATACATTACATATTTTTTCCTCGACTATAGAAATACTGTTTGTTATCGAATCGAAAATTGAAACTTAGCATTATATATAATGTAATCAAATATGTAATATGAAAATTTTCAACTTTTACGAACAATGAAAATTTGAAATAATGGCGCAATCTATACATTGGACCATGACTTGAGAGTCATTGGCCTATTCGTAACTCGTTTTTGCGCAATATTTTATTAACTTACATACATATATGAAATAAAAAAATATACATGCCGAGAAAATTTTTATTTACAAACTTAAAACAATGGACAATTACCGTGGGCAGTGATGCATCAATTATTATAAAGCTTGGGCTTAAAAAGTTGTCTTCAAATGTAAGACTAATTTTCTATATAAAATAATCTCATCACCTCAAAAAGAATTTCTTAAAAGCTCAAGCCTTTCTTTTACTCCATGACACTATAAATACTTCTAATCCTTTTTTAAATCTTATAACCTATCCAAAACCTATAAACTAACATATGGGACACCATATGTTAGTTTATAGGTTTTGATAATTGGTAAATTGGTAATTGACAAATTAGTCACTTAGAAGACCAAGAAACTACTATTTTACTTACCGGCATAGCTGGAACAGGCACTCGCACCATACAATGCTCCGGGTGGAGACCAGCGGCTTCGCATTTAGAGCAGAGGTCGTAGTCATCGCAATAAGTGCACTTGTAACGAAAACCAGTGATGGGAACGTCACAACCATCACACACTACCCCACTGTGGGGAATGTTGCTGGTAGATGCTATACAAACATAAGAAAATACAAAAATGATTTAAAGATCCCTTATATATCTTATTATAAATAGATAAGTTCAAGTTGACAAGTTCGAGGGGATTGAATAGGTCTATAAAACCAATTTTTAAATAATTAATAGCTCAATAATAACCGAAACAATATGTTTATTTTAAGTTAATATGAAAGTTTCTTTCGATCCAGTTTCCCACTGGTGAGTTTGCAAATGATTAACAGGAAAATATCCATTACATTCCCATTAAATTAAATGTATAACAATGCTTTTCATTCTTTTAACTAAAAGATGTTTTAAATAAATTTTTTTAATTTGTTGATAATTATGGTAATAAAAAAGTCTTATGTGTAATAACTTACGTCCAGAATCATCAGCTACTGCAGTTATAACAATATCGGCTTCATCATTGTTCTGCACATCTTTGTTATAAATATAGAGCTTTTTCAGGTCATCCGGCATTGATGTCAGAGCAATCATTATTTCATCATCAGACGAAATTGTCACATCATCGCCTTCCTCATCTATATAAACATAATATGAAAAATTTATAAAACAAGCAGTTTGAAATTCAATAGATTTCATGAACAATAACATAATATAGAAAATATATTTACATATCAACATTTTTGTGATCTTAACATTAAAATAGTCCATTAAGTAAATTCTGTATTTTATGAATAACTAATAAAATTTATTGAATCGTATTGCCACAATAACTATTTAAATTATATTTTATTTTGCATTTTAATTTTGTGAATATACTTTCGTAGCTAACTAGCGTAGTATTATCAATTAAGGCAATTATTTAACTCTTCTTTATAAATTAAAATATAGTATGTATAGTATCTTAGTAAAATAAAAAATAGGTATGTTTTGCATGCCTAGATATTTTAACAAGGGAAATCATAAAAATTACATCAATTAATATTTTAAAACATTAAATTATTGCACAGTCATGGTTAACTGGTTTAAGCCTTGAGAATATTTATTTTTCATACCAAAGTTCAAATTATACTTTCACTTCATTATTATATCTAACTAGTAACTATTAAATGAATGAATTCTAAATTAAACAGACCTCTCCAAGACACAGTAAAACTCTTTCCCCTAAGTTTAGGGTAGATATCCTGTAGCTTAGCATTTAAGTATTGAAAGCTGGTCACAACACTTTTATCAATCCCAAATCTTCTTACTTCTGGCTTGTCACCCCCATCCCAGAACGCATACACCTTAAATTGAACATCCATCTTCGTCTTCTGAGCTACAAATTTAAATAATTTCAATTTTTTCGACAATATTATGTAAAGAATAAGGAATATGCAAATATAAACAAAAATGTATGTCGCGATAACTTTGAAAGAAGCCATTTTGTCATCACTTCGATGGTAAACATAGAAATCGACATGCGACGTATTAGATTAAAAGCTAATCATATCATAATGAATATAATACAACACTTTGATATTATACTTTTGTAAGCTATTCTTTAAATAAAAATTAAGTAGAGATACAATAATAAATATATATAAGATATTAAACCTACCGCTTATACAAACTAATGTATACAAAATAACAGAACAGAACTACACGAGACGCGAGCGCACTGCGTAACACTTAGAATGTTATTGATATTGCGCGATGGACGCCGCCGTATTATATATGTAGGTTTTAATGATTCATCACTTACCGAACATTGGAGAAAGATATTATTCAGTTGTGCAATACGTAGCAGTATACCAACAGGTTTTGATTTTGATCGAGTCATCAAAACAGAAACAAATGTCTGTCAACTTGTCAAGTTATAGTTGACTTGACAGTTTAACATATAGTGTTACTCTATAAAAAAATTAATATGAAAAAGCTATATTTAGATCTTCAAATATAAATTATTATAAATAAACATATAATATGTATGTAATTAGTTACATTTAAAACATTAATCACACGTTTATGTTTTAAAGAAACATAGCATTTACTGGTAGTATGTGCTCGTATACTCTACACTTCATCATGGCACTGTAAATTAGCCTGATTTGCTAACAAAGTTTAACTGACCTCTTTAACAGAGGAGGAAAATTATTCTTCTATTGATATTGTATTGAAGCAATATATCATATATTATGTTAAAATTTTGTATCTTTATTAATAAAAGACAATAATAAATCAGAATAATATATTATAAATACCTATTTAATTAATCTATAACAATTGAAATTATAACAAAACAATTTAATTTTAAAATTAAATATCATAAGATACATAAAACATATATATTATATTTATTACTTCTTAAAATTTAAACTAAAATTAATCTTGATGCTCCTTACTACCAGTGGTATTAACATTATTGGAAACTGTAGTTGTATTATTTGCATAAATAGGTGGCCCTCCAAGTTGGACAGTTTCCGGAATAGACAGTTCTTCATTTAGTTTCTTAGCTAGGAAATATATTTCAGCTAGAGCGATAACTAATGCACACATAACACCTAATAGCAATCTGAATCCAAAGTCCAAGTTTCCAACTATCCATTCGACACCACGGAATCCAAAAAGAAAACCAGCAAATATAGACAGTAGGAATTGTCCAATAGCAATCAGATGACGGTTGAGCTGTTTCACTGAAAAGAAAGACAGTGTAGTTGTAATTAACTAAATAAATACTATAGTTTGTGACATGTAAGTTTACACTGTTGAGGATGTTTTTTACTCTTTCTCATAAAAATTATAGAATAATTTTAGGTACAATTAATCATAAATGTAGATAAGAATTAAACTATGTCATACTATGTGTTGATATTGTATCAGAAACAGTGACTAACCAGGAAAACTGCACCGCTAGAGTTTTATTAATTAAATACTAGCCCCAGCTTTGCTCGTAAAGACTGATATAAACTATGCTATCTTTTAAGATGGATGAAGCTGCACACGGTGTGCAAATTTAATTTAAATTCGGTTTAGTAGTAGTTCAGTAGTTCAGGAGTCAATTGCGAGAATGCGACACGTAATTTATATAGGTATATTGTTGCCATTACTTTATTATTTTTAGTAACAACATTTTAAAATTAAATCAATTCCACACTATAGACTACAATTCTTTTATGAAGCATGATAGTCAATTATAAAATGTTTTTTTTATTATTTGCATTTTGTGACATACACGACTTTTGTATCTTAAATTAGGAAACTTACTTTGATATGAGATACTGTCTTCTGGAAACCTAATTCTAACATTATCAACACCTTTAGTCATTTTCCTATATTCTCTAGCTTCTTGCTGAGCTCTCAATTTAACGCATCTTGCTTCCAAAACTGGATTTCGTTTGAGAATTTGGTTAGGAGGTACTTGCACTTCAGAATTTTCTAGTAACTCATGCAAGTAGGGTAGTTTTTCACCCTTTACTCTTTTGTTTTTAATATATGTGTAGAGCCAATCTAAATCTGATGTTGTAAGGAATTGTTTAGCTTCTACTTGAGGTTCTTCTTCATTTTCATTGTCATTTTCATCTGCATCATCATTTACATCTTCTTTTTTATCTGTAGCTGCTTCTGCGGGTGGAACATCTTTAATATTGTCTTCTTTAGCTTCCGTTAATGGCTTGTGATCTTCAGTATTACTTGTTTGCATAACTTTTTCTATTTTACGTAAAATTTCGTAATCAGAGTCTGTCAGTTGAGTTAGCTTTGTGTCCACATGTTCAAAAGCAAGGGAGGCACATTTATCCTCATCTTTGATAATGTGAACAATGTTTGTTGGAACATCTTTGGAAATGTTTATGGTTTTTAAAAAGTCTATAAAGTTTTTAGAAGGAATGATTCTTAGATTGGTATCAACAAGAGATCCTTTCAGGTCCATGGTTTATTTATGAGTTACGTTCAGTTTATGATTAAGGTCTGCATACAAATCTCTAAGTTCTTCCTCTTTTTCTTCAAAAGTGTTGTCAATCCTTTGGCATTTAAAGTTCATATCATCAATGAACTGATCCCATTCCTTTTTTCTCTTTTCCTTGTTCTCACTACGCTTTTTAGCACAGGCCTGTAACAAAAAAAATAAGATTGAACAACTAAATAAAAAAAATCATTAACTATACTGCTTACAATGAAACAAATATAACAAAAGAAATCTAAAAGCTCTCTTGTCTATTATTACTACAAGGCAGTCCAAAGAGTAACTTTACTTTATTATAAGACAACCAATTACAAAATATTATTACCTCTTGAATGGTAAGATAATCCTTTTCAACTGCTTCAGTCAATACTAGAGATTGCTCCAATTTCTCACTGAGAACTGGCAGACCAGCTTTAGAAATTCTGCTGATTTTCTCCACTTGTGTGTCCTTTATATCTGTTATGTTTTCCAGGATACTGAATAGATTCTCCACTTCTCGGTCACCGCGTTTCTCCTTAAACAGTAATTGAACATAAGTTTCCTCAAGGATAAATGTGGCAAAATGTTTTATTTTATTTCTTACATAGTAAGCTTGAATTCCTATCATATTTAGAATTACTGTATTATATGTGCTTGAAAAGACTTTACGTATGATATTACTTTATGAGTATTTTAAACGTAACATACCTCGAACTCTTTTAGCATAAACTTTATCTCTCCATTGAGAAATGGTCTGTGGTCAAAAAGTCGGGTCCAAACTTCTCCGATTTCTGAAATGTTCAATTATTATTCATAATATATTTACTTGAATAAAGTTTAGCCTCGTGATTGTTATTGATATAAACATTAATTCATGAATAATTATATTTTATACAGTAAATTATTACTGATAAACTATACCTCGTGACAATTCCGTCATTATAAATATTGAATGCTCAATGCAGATGAGATGATTGCCATATAAAATAATTAAAAAATCTGAATTAGATTGCTGGAAACTTTCGCCTTTGTTATTAAAACTTTTAATTACATAACTAAAACGAAAAGAAGCTTATTTTTATAAACCATGTTTCATACATATAAAATTTAATCGTAGAGTCAGTCTATTTGACAGAACAAAATGAATTACAAAGTTAATAAGATTTAAGCATAAATAGAAATAAACAGCGTTAAGCTAGTTTGATTTACGCCATTTTTCTCAATTTCTATACTTCTGATGAATTAATGTTTTTACTGTACATTGTGAAAACAAAAACATCTATTGTTTTAAACAGTATACTGAATGCATTTATATTCAAAAGTATTTTTCGTTTGCCTTCCATTTATTATCTGTCTACTGATTGACAGCTGTGTTGTCGTTCACTCAAATCTGAATTCTGAAATCATTCAGTTAATCAGTTTGTCCCTCAGTGTTTCGCGAGCGGGTGTGTTTGTTTATGATAATAAATGCGAAAATAAATTGTTTTTTCAAATCGCAATAGTGATTCCATCTTAGTGTTCTATAATGTGTTCAAGTGTTTGTTATGAAGATGTCGTTTATTCTTTATTGTGATTGTAACGATTATATTAACGGATGTGTTTTACGTGACTTGATTTGTGTGTAGTTTTAAACTGATTGTACATTGTGGTCAATATGCCGGGTCTTATTGGCATAGGCGAATTTATCGAGGAGACGAGAGAGGATTACAATTCGCCAACAACCTCTACCTTTGTATCTCGTATACCACAATGTCGCCAAACCATCAATGCTCTGGAAGAAGTAAGTTATCGCTTTGAAATGTGGCTAAAAACTGTATAAATTTTTAAGGGAATTCAGTATTTTGTCATTATCATAGCGGTATTTTAAAATAAGCTTTTAAAATTTGATGGTAAATAATGACTTCCTGTGCCTTAATCTCTCTTGTCATAATCATAATCTCTTCCTCTAATTATTAAGATTGATATTATAAAATTGTTTTGATCACATCATTGTTCAGTAATATTTGATAAATTTATATTTTTAGAGCAAAACTATGACATTATATGTGAAACATTTTTTTATATGAGATCAATTATTATTATACATTTCCTCTTACTAATCATTCTTTACATTTAAAAGAATATTTTTGAGATTTTTTACATTGTTATTCTTTATTTTAAATATCTCTTCTGAGATAGAACAAAATAAACTAAAGAATAATTAATATTAGGAAGCATAATTCAGAAAGGGTAAAGAGTTATTGACTCATTTTATGTACAAAAAAATAAACTGTATTTTAATCAATTACTTAAACTACATACATAATGTCTGTATATCCCATAAATGGGTTGTAAAAGGTTCTTAATTTTCAAAGCTTTTAAATAAGTCATGCCTTCTTACCCTTGAAGGTTATGCTCAAATAACAAATTCTATTTTATTTTTCTTAAACATATTTTTAATCTCCAAATGCTTTTTTATTATATGTAAACATAAATGAAATAAAAAAAATTAAAACAGCAATACAAGATACAATACAATACAGACTCTACATGTAAAGGCCTTAATGTAGAAGGCCATATAATAGCTATTTCTTTCAGTCAATTTAAGATGTAACACATTAATATCTGATTCACATCAATGATACATTTATTTGAAGTAAAG
Organism: Eurema mandarina; assembly: GCA_018238005.1. Classification (NCBI taxonomy): domain Eukaryota; kingdom Metazoa; phylum Arthropoda; class Insecta; order Lepidoptera; family Pieridae; genus Eurema; species Eurema mandarina. The sequence goes on from DWAJ01000731.1 coordinate 10,274, forward strand.
GTATATGTATCTAAGCTAAATTAAGTTCTTCTTTATCATGATTAAAACAATGCTATAATTTATCAAGAAAAAATATGGTTTATTGGCAAGGTAAGCGAAAGTGTTATGTGTATACCCAGAAATAATCTATATTACTTTCTCTTCTGTATGGTATTTATGTTACACTTGCTGTAATTCTATATAAAATATATAATCATTTAAGTAGTGTAAATTTAAACTCAAAAAGAATAGTAAGTTCTTTGTGTGAATAAGTAAGTGCTGCTTACTAGGTTTCATATGCTTAGTACTACGATTTTTTGGCAATTTATACTCATTTTTTGGTTCACAAACAGGTTAGTCTCTATCAATCAACTTACAATAACATACTGCAATTAATATTATTAATTATTTTAATAAATAAACAATTGTTTGGCCGTATAAAAGTTATACTCTCTGAACGATTCTTTGCAGTATACTGAACTTACCACAAAATAATCACAAAATTATTTATTTCATATGAATAAACCGGGGAAAAATTTTTCATACACATAAAATTTTTGATTAAGTGTGTGTTATTTATAGTAAAATGTTTTATAGTATCAATACAATACAAACTTTATTTCTTTTTATAAGCACTCACAGTAAAAGCTTGTTAAAATATATATTTATTATAGACTGAGAATAGAGATGGCTCTTGTGGTCTTGGAAGACTTGTTGGATATAATATAATATAATATAATGCATGTAGTATATTATAAGATTGAGTTATCATTTCAAAATAAAAGTTATCATTATGCCCAACGAAGTGGTTTTTTAGCCTATGCCAATCAACAATAATGTTTAAAAAGGAGCTTTCTATTGGTGAAAGAAATTTCTAAAATTGGCTCAGAAGATACCGAGATTACCCCTTACAATTTAACATACACACAAACTTTACTTCTTTATAATATAAGTATAGATAAGTAAATATATAAATAGTAGCATATTACTATTAGCATAATAGATAAAAATTAAAAATGAAATAATAATAAATAGAAATTGGACCCCACACTAGGCACAGCCTGTCACATGGGGCCTAAGGTTCGTTAAACAAAAATGAATGAAAGTTATACAGAAGTTTACAGTAGGTTCATGCTATTTATATACTAATTGTAAATGAAATTCTTAATAAAGTAAAAGTATAAAATATCTTATAACTAAAATTTAAATAGACTTACTTATTTGAGGAACTGTTCTATTTCTATGTAGTCTTTCTCTGCTACTACTAAAGATATATCCATCAAATGTAATCGTCAAAATCCACGTATCATTATATTCCATTTTCACATTTGAACTATTATTATATTCGTAACAGAGATGGTTCTAACGAAGTATATACTATAAATAATTAGAAATAACATAGATATTTTAACGTTATAAATGTTCAAACAAACCCAACTTACTTATTTAAGAGCAAGCATAATTATGTATGTAAAGAATAATTTAAAAGCCATCATATTTAGCCTCAATATCAAGATTATGATCATATTATATGAACCCAATTTTAAGCAAAAAATTCAATGTCTACATGTCGATAAGTACTATCGCCATGTAGAGTATACTGATCACTCGACGCTGCCCGGGTTACAAGGTCAACGACTTTCGCCATCGAATTAATTAATTCCCTCATAAGTTGTTTTTAATTTACTTTCTATGAAGTAAGAGTACAGGTGTGGAACACCTTGAGATGGTGTTAGGATTTTATTATAACTTAATATACTTAACAAGATCAGTAAGATTTTCAAAGTTCCTTTTGGGTACAATAACCTTTAATAAATAGTTTTTTTCAATACTTTTGGATGTCGACATTTACCTCGCGTAGCTGACTTACATATGACTCTCTTAGATATAGAATATAAAAACACTAATGTTTCAAGAGGTTTTTCATAATTTTTATTATGAAATTCGAAAACTCGATGTATTCGAATTTCATAATAGAAATTATTAAAAGGTAAACATGTGGTTATTATAAATTTCCTAATTAGGATGGAGTGAGTCATGCACAATTTATATCGTGTAGTAAGAAATGTTACATTGGATAATGATTAATTATAAATTATAATTGAATATTAATTTATTATTGTAAGCATGTAATCCTTAATAATCCCTACCGATGTTGTTTAATAACATTCATGGTCATCTTTGTTTTTGAATATTGATGTATGTGTTTCTGAGTCTTTCTCGTAAAAAGTAATGTTTACTAAAGATTTCCGGAAATACTATAACAATAGTGTGTTAGTTATATGATAAATTGTATGTTGAGTAATCCATTGTTGTGTTCATGAAAAATTTTGCTTATACAAAGCAATGTTATTGCAATTATTCTTTTGGTTGGCCGTTGAGACTGAACAGGGTTTTGTGAAGATATTAAGATAGGAATTTATAATGAGGTTTTGTAAAGCTGCATAGCACGTGTTCAAGGTCATTGACATTTCACATTTTTTTTTTACGTTAAGGCAATTAATTGAGCAGGTTGTAGTTAGTAGGTCGATAGACAATTGTCTAGTTAATAGCGTTGCAAGTTAATATGTTGCCGGCTTTTAAGAGTCCTCTTATATAGGAAATATTAATATATTTATTAACTATACATTAATTAAATCGATGCTGGTTTTCTGTAGTAGGATGGTACTCACCTGGAGCGTGCGGGTTTGATTCGGCGTAATGATTCGTATTAAAAAAAATCATATGTAACGTTAAGGTAACGACAATTGTTACAAATATACGTCGCAGTTGTTGAATATTTCAAATCAAAAAAGCCGTACCCTTAAGCCATTAAAGAGTTTAAGGGTAACCCAAAAAATCGCAGTTAATTTTTTATACTCAAGATAGACGATAGAGTGTTTCAAAGGAACATTTCGCAGTAGTAAAACAGTTGCAAGCGTAGACCAATTACCCATTTCACGGCTAACTCGTTACGTGATAGGCATCCGCGAACGTTTCATTCACTTTGCTCCAATCGATAATCGAGTTCCGATCGGCACGAGCCAATGCAACAGAATCGTTCCGGTGATTCATGAGAATTGATAATACAATAGCGGAGTTTTTATAAGCGTCGCCGAGCTGTGAAACGAGCACAAAAACATGCTGTTTGTGATTGTATTCGCACTCTGTAAGCGCAATTGAAACATCAATGTATTGGTTGTAATCGCGAAAATTGGTAAAACATGCACAGAAACATGTTAATTGTTTCGACTTATATTTGGAGGGTTGAAGTTTAGCAAATCGACGCATCTAGTTCAGCACTTTATGTTCATATTAATTTAAACTATCTTCGAAAGCAGTCTGTAAGTGCAATGCAATGTTTAATATATTCGTTGTAATCGCGTAAAGTGCAAACATAAGTCGAAACATTCAAGAGAAACCGAGATTTCAAAACGTGTTTTTGCATTTCGCAACACGTATACGGTTAGTCACAAGTATAACTCGGCATCTAACTGCAAACAATGAACACTTGTTTATTACATATTTGTTTACGATATGCCCATTGTTGGGTGAATGTGTATCTATAGAGTCGTGTATAGATATTGTTATGTACATAAGCTCGCAAGGAATGTGTCCTAGTGACCCATTCGTAGGACGACTACCGTATGGGGAGTTGCGTGAACCAGTAGAACGAGGAATGGAAGGAGCAAAAAATAATGATGTCAAGTCCCGAGCGCTTCTTGAAACATGATCTATAATTATAATAGTGTGGAAAGTTAATGACATTTATACGAGTACGAGTATACAGTAGTTACAGCCGTCTATAAAAGTATAGTAATACATTTAACATAATACGAAGTCGGGTTAAAGTAGAAAACATAATAAATAAAAAAGGACACTACAAAAGATTGTTACTCCGATTATATACTACAAAAATAGTTTTAAATTACCACGAAAAATGTTTGCATGAACTTGTCCGTTAACAATGACCAGATTGACAAGATTACATAAAGTAAAGAATTTTTTACATAAAGTATATCTAGAATAAAATTATCTCAATGTACGTGAATGTTTGTAAACTTCATACTCATTGAATGTAAAGATAGAACGCTTTGAAAGGCACGCACTAAAAGGGCAGTGCCATTGAATGAGTGCAGCCAAAAATACGGTGGGTCTGATTCTTTTGGATCAGGGGGTTTGCCGGCTGCGGCAGATGTTCGTTTTTTTAACTTTATGAATAGTTGGTGGGTCTATGGACGATTGTGTTAAAGGTATTGGAAGGTCAAGATGGCTTGCGGGTAATGCTCTAATAAAGCATTGAAAATTTAAACGTAATGAGATTATATGTGAAGTGGATTCTTGGAGCATTATAATTATTAAGTAGTTAGTGTAATAATAATAATAAATACAGATAGACTGCTAATTCAGATTGGATTGGTCTTTGTATGTTGCGTTTGTTATTGATTATTGAGATTGTTCCTGGATCATTAGTATAGAAATACATATAAAGGATAATCGCGAGACTAGACGAGGATATAATATAATAGCCGGTGTAACAGAATAATTGCTACATCTTCGTTAAGACTCTAATTGTACTTAGATGACCTGAAAGTACTTCCAAAGCTTATAGCGTTATATTAGCATACATATAAATTAAAAAGTACTAGCTGTGCCCCGCGGTTTTACCTGCGTAGTTTGCGTTGCCGGGGCAATACCGGGATATAAAATATTCAATGTGTTAATCCAGGGTATCACCTATACCTTCTTCCCCGAGGAGGACGTGGTATCCGCAACAGGATTATCCTCCGTAAAAAAGGGGTATCACCTATCTACATACCAAATTTCAACTAAATCGGTCGAGACGTTTTTGCGTGATAGAATAACAAACATACATACATTCTCACAAGCACATATTTATAATATTAGTAAGATAAGATTTTAATGAGGATAATTTTTAATTTGCAGACGCTGGACTTCGATCGAGACGGCCTAGCGAAGCTCAAGAAGGCGATAAAGGCTATCCACAATTCTGGAAATGGTAAGCTATTTGACCGTAACATTGACGCTATTAATACATCACATTTTGTATGCAGAAGATATTATATAATGACTCCTTGATAATTATATTAAAATATGTATGTATATGTATTGGAATATTTATTTTAAAAGCTCATATTTAAGCTTACATATTATCGGTATAAAAGCAATGAATACAAAATCAATTAATATTTTGAAAGATTAATTCGGTCTATTTTTAAAGACTTTAAAATCTTTAACAAAAAATATCTCCGATACACAATATAATGTACGTGATACAAACTTATACTGCATTCGTAGTGACAAACTCGAAGTCCTTCACCGTTAAAATATGCAAGTAAACTCAACCCAATATATTTCTGTCGCTATCCCGAATATATCCAAATATATGTCGCATCCGCATCGCAGACGTTGGATGGTATTTATACTAAAAACAGTAGGTTATTTCTGGCCCAAAGTGTTCGGACGACACGGTACGAGAATAATTTCGGAAGTGTCGGGAGTGCTTTATATAACTCCGACTATAAGCCTGGCTGCATTTAAATATATCTGGCGTTGTATGGATTTTTCTTGGGTGAACGTGTTATTTAGATAGACTTCGATATACCTAGTTTTTTTAAGCTATCTTATCTAAAGGTTTAATCCAAAGGTGATATTGATATAAAGAGCTATCGTTTTTGTTCATTTGTATATATAAATACTGCATACAATCTCTGAGATTAAATAATTCTCTAAATTAGACCTTGCAATGATGTACCTACGAAATGGGTTAATATGTGGCTTTCTATTTACCAGTTAATATGAATGACAGAAATGAAATGAAGCACACCAATGTGCTGAGTTTAGAATTTAGATATATAACATAATAGTTTGTTTATCAACAAACAGATGTAATAGGTAATATTAACATAGTATCAACAAGGTTTTTAAAAGCCCCATTTTTATAAAATTACTAGCTTACCCGTGCCCACTTCGTTGGGGATAATGTTAATTATCCTTTTCGGTTTTTTTATATAACCTATGACACTCAGCAATAATGTGGCTTTCTATTGGTGAAAGAATTTTTGAAATCGGTTCAGTAGATACCGAGATTACCCCTACAATTTAACAAACACACAAACTTTACTTCTTTATAACATTAGTATATGATAGTCTATCTACCAACACAATATATTAATTTCTTTTTCGACTGTCAAAGGTCAGATATACTTTATTATATGTCCTGTGTTCAAAATTTATTCGATAATATCTGTTTTATCTATCGGAAAGCTTTGATTCCCGAAATTCGTGTGACCGATGAAACGGAATGACCTAAATACAGTCACAATAGACGTCACGTGCCGATCTAGATAATAGAATATCGGAGCTTTGTCGTGAGTGTACATATATTCGGTTCTATCAAAACTAACTAGGTATGCGCGCTATGTCGAAGTAACATGTGACATGTATAATACCTTATATGTACGACAAACAAAATTATTGTGCGGTAATACGTCTTAGTAAGATATTGTGAATGTGAAAGTTTGTGAGAATGGATGTTTGAATGTTTGTTACTTTTTTACGCAAAAAACTACTGAACGGATTTGGCAGATTTTTGGCATGAAGGTAAATGAGCACACATTAGGATACTATATTACTATATATTTCGGTATTGCCCCGTGAACGGAAATAACGAGAGTAAAACTACCCCCCAGTATACAAACTATCCACCACTTACTCCCCACGGCTGTCATTTTAATTGTACCTACTTTACTACTATTTTATTCATCCTTACTCATCACAATTTTACTTTCAAATTATAATATAATTAAATTTGTTTATAAAGATCATTGATCGAATTAAGATTTAAAAACTAATGAGGTGCTTTGTTTTTTTTTATTTGTATTTCAAATGAATCCCCCGGTAGTAACATAGTTTGTAAAGTTAGGGAAGGGAAGCGCGACCGAAAACTTTACTAAATGTTAACGTACATACGACCTTACAAATGTAAGGTCAAAAGTAGAACTAATATCACAACGAAAGGTCCGCGGAGGTCCGAGTGAGTTTCCCTCCGTGTCACTGTGGAAAGTGGGTCGGCAGCTGGTTTAACGCGAGATCGCTACTCGTGCGACGTGGATCAAGTTACGATCTTCTATAATATACTAGCTTTACCCCGCAGTTTTTGCTATAGCTTGTAATTCAGTTTATAAGTTTCCTATACAATAGTAATTCAGGGTCCAATGAACCACAAAAGCTAATTAGCTAAATTAACGTGGTAGATTTTGCTTAAAAATATTACATACTTTCACGTTAGAGAAATACTCTGTGTAGGTTAAAAAGTAGGTTTCAAAAAGTTAATATGTAAAATACGATAAATAAATCTTCAGTATATCGTTGCTTAGACTAAAATACTACTGTACGAATTTTTTATGTTTTTTTTTCTATTAGATTGTAGGATGATTGAGAAAGATTTAGATGTAACATCATGTATACAGTAGAACCTCGATAAGTTAAAGTGGAAGGGAAACGCAAAATATTTTAAGTTATAGAGGTTTTAAGTTATCATATATCATATATCGTATGTAGTGAATTCAATATAGCGGCTTGTTCAACTCGAGATCGGGGCTCGATCGACGTGGATTAAGTTACAATCCATGTGGAGAATGGAGGCTAGAGATTCTCAGAGTAGGATTATGATAGGCTTCGGAAAGTTAAATACTAGCAAGCTGTCATATTTTAACAGGAACATAGTGTTATACGGTATACCTATATAGTATGATAGACTAGCTTTTACCCGCGTTCCCGTTTCCGTGGCAATACCGGTATATAAAGTATCCAATGTGTTAATCCTGTCTATTATATACCAAATCTCAACTAAATCGATCCAGCCGTTTTAGCATGAAAGATTATACACCATACATACGTGTACATTCTCACAAACTCACAATTATAACATTAATAGGATTTCAGTGTATGCGGTACGTAATTTTTTATTCGTCAAAACAGTATATCTACTAACAATGCTCTCTGTTTCTAACACTTTATGTTTACCTTGAAGTGTCCCAAGACGGAATCGTATTAACATATGAACTTTCAAGTTTCACTGGGTTGGCAGTGAATTTTATTGTATCTTAAGTATATTAGGAAACGTAACTAATCCGAACTACAAATTCATGATTCAAGGATTCTCAAAACTAGACGTTTACTGAGAAAATTATTGTTCCTTCAAGCGTTTTACTAATTTATTTATTTATTTAAACAGGGGTTGATAACGTGGCGTACAATAAATATAGAGTAACATAAAAGGCAAGATTTACAAATTAAACAATGTCGCCACAATTATAGGCGTTCACAACATACACTTAATTTAGATGTAATTTATAACAATATTAATTAAAACTCGAAATTTGCCAGTACTATCATGGTTGATGTCGATAAGATCACTGCATGTGTTTATAACTCTCGTTATTCTAATAACTAATCTGAATAATTTAACTGAATAATTATTACTTTTTGATGTGAAAGTGCCTACAAACTATCGTTCAATTTTGTGTCAATTATTATCTAAGTTTCGAAAGAAAATATATGTGGGAATAAAGTTAAAAGTGAAAGCCAACTGACCCGAATAGCGTAAAGCTCTCCGATATTAAATATCCATAAAGTAAAGGATAGAGAAAAAATGAGATCCACTTTCCCTTTTCCGTTCATAGCGATCCATTAAAGGAGTTTATTGACTCGTAATTCCATCGCGTGCTGGGGTTTGTTTACGGGTTTTGAAAACCTGTCGTGCGAGTTTGAGCCGCGGTTGCAAGGTCGATTCGCAAAAAGCGATGCAGTCTGTATGGTATTATTGGGGTTCTAGAACTTTCGACTGCTATTAGAAACGGCTTATGGTACGTTTATCTGTTTGAATATTAAGGGGTAGGGAAGTTTCTTTCGTTTGTAATTAATGTTAGGAGTCTACGTATGCAAGGAGTATTTATTACTTGCTAGCAGCCCGTCCCGGCTTTGCACGGATGTAATAAGGGTATTCGTAGTAATAACAACTCTTTTATATCAAGTCACATCAGATATGTAATAAGATTTATAATTGACGTTGAACGTTTTTATGGGAAATAGAAAGCGACGGTTTTTAAAGTTTTCCTGGCAATTAATCGAAAATTTCTCACCTTTTAAACCTTCCCTAGACTTCCACTAATATTTCAAGACCAAGATAAGATGAATCCCTTCAGTCGTTCTCGAGTTTTAATCAGACTAACGAACAACAATTCATTTTTATTTATATATATAGATTTATGACATAACTAGTTCGGTTGGGGTTGTGTTATCACAAACTGTTGGCGTTATCGCCAACGTCTTTTATTTATATACTAGCCGTGCGCCGCGATTTTTACACATATATAGGCATGTATGATACACACGTAATACGTTCTCTTGAACCTCTTATATATACAACAGAAAGACATTGTTCTATACTATGTAGTAATGTAGTATTTTCAGCTGTGTGTTTGCGCGTTAAATCAATGTATTGGTTAAGAGTGTTTACCTGTAATTATATAGTACGGTTTTGTACATACAAGTTCCTGTTTCATCAAACCTGGTCAATAGAATCTGAGCTGCAAGGTCAACTTGCAAAAGCGATGTAGGCTGGAAAGTTTTCTGCAAAATATTAAGGAAGTCTTATTATTGTCAATTAATAATGATCGAAAACTGCGTAATAGACAGCTTGGTCATTTCAAGATATTCTGTCTGTTTAACTTAATACATTGATGTATTTAGTGAAAATATTAGTAGGCACACTTAAATAATTTAGTTCCATCTTTAATTACAAAGACTTTGAATTCGAAAAAAAGCAATTATTTTCATTTAGAAATCTAAACATACTTTAATATTTAAGACATATTAGTTTTATTGATGTTTTCTGTATTTCGAAAATTACTCTTGTCTTATAACGATTTTTATTCGCGAACGTGTTAATATATTTTGAATTCGATCGTACGTTCATTTTAAATAAACATAAAATGCAATCGTTTATGGCCTGGCCTACCCTTGAGCTCTTCCGAGAAACGAAGGCGTTTCCATTTATCTCTCTGAAGTATCCAAGTATCGGCTCGTGCCTAATAGTGGATATTGTTCTTTGTATATGAATATTTTATTACGAACAATTTATCTTGCATCTTCAATGGTTGGAGCTGTGCGGGGTTTCGACTTTCGTATAATCGTTATTGTGTTCGTATGTACTTGCTTCGGGAGGTCAATCACCCTGTTTCGATACCATAAGTTAATACACTGAATTAAAGTGAGCATTTGCGTTTGATAAAGAGTTGTGCAAATTTTGTTGATAGCTGTTTCATTTTGATGTACGATAGCGGTAATGATTGTGATAAATAAGAGCAATGCGTTCAAATATCATTTACAAGTATATCTATAAAGCTAGTTTATTTGGAAATTCTAGTAATATCATTACATAGTATAGAACAAAATTGCTTTGAAATTGAAAATGAAGTTTTTTTTTAGTAAATAGAATGATTCAATTGGAAGGTTTTTGTGTATAATACATATAAATGCAATAACACCGCGGGGCGTGGCTAGTATATTTTAAACGCCAATTTTTTTGGCCCTGTATTTAATTAAAATGCATGTTTTTTGGGTTAAAATAATAAGTATTATAGATGATTGAAGCAGAGGTACTTATAATTACTTATATTGATATAAGGTTGATTAGAACAGTCCTGTGTTTAACCAGCCATAGAGTCGACTTCTAGTCATGTTTCCGTTTTACTTAATTAAACAATCGTCCGAATTCCACGAAGGTATTACAGGAAGGAAGCTTCGCTCAATTACTTCTTAACTATTCCCTTTGTCCCTTAATTGTCCAAAAATGTTCCTTACCATTTTGTCCATACTACAATTATTATTAATACAATATTTTAAGAGGCTAGAGTAATATTTCACGTCAGCTATGGTGAATTGTTTACAATAGTCATAATTTGAAACGAAGCGTATAATATGACGTCGAGTACAGCTAGCTATGAATACAAAAAGCACAACAAAAGCGGCAATGTATAAGTCGTTGTTTAAAGAGTAGCTTAAAAATATGTAGCTACTAAAATTCGGACATCACATGAAAATATGGAAATAAAAGGTATCTGTTTATAAATAAGTAGTTATTATGTAAAAATCGCCAGTGTACTATGTAAGTATAGTTCTTTGGAGCCTTCTGAGCGAAGGTTGTTACTTCCAGCCCCACACTGGGAAAGTATATTTGTAATTTACATTTGTATCTCTCTGGGGTCTATCGTTCGGTCGACCTGTTAGAGTTGTTATGTTGAAAAAGGTTCTGTATGTCATATATAATAATGAGAGGGAAAGGTATTCTGTAAAAGGCCAGCAACACATTTGTGACGACGCCAGTGCTCATGGGCGGCGCTGATCACTCAGTATCGGGTGACATGGCGACTTTTTGCCCTCTCTCGTATAAAAAAAAATACATTTTAAATCAAATAATTGATAAACACGTGTAAAACAAGCAATTTTAAGTAAAGGATTAACCCTGTTTCCGTCATTTCGTTGATGAAAAGCTACGTGTGACAATGGTTTCGGTAAAATTGAAAGTGATGTGTTTAATATTCAGTGGATGTTGGTGGACAGATAGCTAGACAGATGTTTTAAATATATATACATGTAGGTTTTGACACGGATGTCGCTCGGTATAGTTGGTGAATTTAAATGTTCATATTAAGGGAGAAAATTGGAAAAGACTCTTTATATTATATACTACTAGCTGCTGCCCGCGACTCCGTCCGCGTGGACTTTCATATAAACATTGATCCCTTTCCTCCCATTTTAACCCTTTTTTCCAGTTAAAAATCATCCTATGTCCTTTCTCAGGCTATGGGCTGGCGTTTCTCTTACCATCAGGAGGGCGTCCAGCTCGTCTCACCACTTCAAACAATAACAAAATGATTAAAATATATTAACACGTTCACGGATCGGACATTAGCTTCTTAACATACTATGTGAGCCATGAAAATGAGTGCTGTGTATAATAATGTAGATAATATCAAATTTGTTTACCTAAAGTTTTCTTATACAGAATACAGATTAAATATACACATTATTAAAAGTCATAACGTTTTGTTATTCCGACTCTTTCAAAGGTGACCTTTTTATGCATTCAGATACAAGTGATACATAAACAATCGCGTAAAACATGTTTAATGCATATTTAGACAATTCCGAAAACATGTTGGGTTAGATTTTATATTTTATTAAGAATATCTTTGAAAGATTTTGCACAGGTTCCCGTGAACTCTATCCACTGTGATAATATAGAATACAATCTGGTTTTGTCGGTCGGTAGAAGTCCGATATAATTTATGAAATGGACCATCCATTGACTGAGGCCCGTGGATATACAAATTTAATTAATTTATAATTAAAGTGTGAAAATAAATTAAGAGAAATGAAGAATGTTTTAAGGTTTAATTGTTGATGAAGTCACGTAATTGATGATATGTTAGAAGAAAGTTTCTGTATAGTATTGTTGTATGGTTGGACTCTAATACAAAAACGAATCAATATATTTGATTTCGACAGGCATGTAGAGAGAAACCTTGAATTAACCCGCAAAGTTAATTACTTCAAGTAATAAAGTAAACCAGCGGGCGTGGTTATCATAAATATATTTCTCTTTTTAATCTCAATGCAGTCCGGACGTCGTGAACCATTTCCTCTTTGTAAAGAGCCTTCCCAGCGAATTGTAGGATAAGTCGACAATGCTTTTGTAACAAAGCTGGGATAATTCCACTTAAGCAGTTTAGATTGCTTGATACTTCTTATCTATTATTGGATTCTGTCTAGCACGTAGTTGAAATAATTGGGTGGTGGAAAGTGCTTTTTTATTGTGTTTTCTGACATGGGAATTAATGGGTATTGATTAGGCTCTAGTGCTATATAAAGAGCACCGGAACTTTTTTGTCCAACGGACTTCGAAAGTGTAATCTTTGAATATATAAGAATAAATAAGATAAGTTTTTGTCCATATGGAAATTTGGGGTCGCGAATTCGAATGAAGCCAGTTTCGTCACGCTGCTCTATAGTGGTGCCATTGAGATGAGACATAAATCTAGTGTTATACTAGCCAGTGACCTCGCTCGTCACAGTTATGCCAAGAGCTTAGAAAATATAAACGAAAAATTAGTCCATATTATAATTACATAATAAGCAAATTTTCATATTGATTCGAAGTAACACAGGTAACAATCTCCCCCGGAATAAGCGAAGTGAGCACCTTGTCAGTTAGAAACATAATTGAGCACTTAGAGTTAAATGAAAAGGGAGAATAAATAATTCTTTTGTCCTTGTAGCCTCGTAAGTAACGAGATTTGCCTCCCTCGCATTAAAGGGTACATTTTATGTCAAAGTTGAGTATCTGCCGACGGGCAACAATGTTCTGCAAAAAGCTGAAAAAAATTTTTTACCTCCAATTATGTCTGTTTGTGGGAAAAAGTATGAACAACTCTTTGATACTCGTAACAGCAACTCATTTTGGTATAAGGAACAAATTATAAAGTATATTGAGGCAGAGATGACAAATACAATGGAAAGAAAGAAAATGGTTCTAAAAATTTGGTGCAACTATCCTTCAAAATGATTAAGGTCGTTTAAGTTTTAGTATTGACTATTTATGCTTATGATGAAGATAAATCTTTGAAATTGTTTGCAGCTCACGTGGACAATGAGATGTACCTATCACGGGCGCTGGAGAGGCTCGGTGGAAATGCTCTCAGCAAAGACTCGGAGCCAGACATCGGAGCGGCCTTCTTTAAATTCGCCGTCGTCACCAAAGAACTATCCGCTCTCATGAAAACGTTGGTAAGTTGTTCTATGTATGTATGTATACATAATCTATAAAATAAGAAGGACTTCTAAATTAGATATATCCTTTTGTCCTTATCGGAGGCTAGCTGTAGATAATGTTTATGGGTGATTAGGGTCAGTTGTAGTCTGCATATTATATAATATTGGACAATACCCATTTGAACAATAACAGAAATATGCCTCTAGAAAGTTGTGAAATAACGTTAAATCTTGGAGAAGCCTTTTTAAAATTTACGTGCACTGTAAGTTGTTACGTTAAAGCAGCAACATTCCACATTTCCTCCAAAATATTAAAACTCTCAAGCTGCATCGTTTAATAAATCTGCACCGAAATATACGGAGAAATATCGCAAGAGAAATGTGCGGGATAAATCCTCAAATTCCGAACCGCAAGAATAGACAACTGTTGTGGATGAACGAAATAGTTGACTGCGTTTGGCTTTGTACTTGAAACGACGCCAACCGCTCTAGCCACAAGTAGAATCTCTATTGTTTTACATTGCGTTGTTTGCGCTTCTTATTTGAATGTGTATTGAGCTGTGTGGTTAAATACGATTTCATATAATTGTACTTTCTTTACTGATAAAGAAGATATTGCTTATTAGTTATTACACGATGTTACCATATCCTTGCATTACTCACCCGTTCCAAACATGACAACCAAATGCAATATCATTCCAAATTTCCCTATACATTGTAGCTAAATCTATTTGTGATTAAATATCAATATTGCCTATTGTTTTGCCTGGTTCGTGGCTCCCATTCGAATGGCTTTATATCTTTCGTCGATGCGATACCGTGATTTGATTTAGTGATAGCTTCAAGTTTCGATTGATTTATGAACGATAAAGTTTTATCTTTGTCTCTAGTTGATACCTTATGCAATAGCTTCTACTTTTCTTTTTGCGATTCTATGTAATCGTTACTTGTGTCAAGGTCAATGAACTGAATTCTATGCTTTAAATTTATTATATCGCAGACTGATTTTGCGAGTGACGTTAATTGGATGTTTGATAATTTTACAAAATGAAGGCTTTTAAGAATATGTAGTTCATATAAAGCAGTTGAATTTTTCTTCGTTCTGTACTTTTAAAGACGCAAATTTTAGTTTTCTATTTAAAGAAGGTAGTTTTCTGTGTTTCCCTCATTAAATGTAAGGCTTAAGTAGGCATGAAAATGAATTCACAAACACTCCTTCGGAATTGTTTCAGCGTGAATATTAATGAATTTACCAGTTATAGAGCGGTGTGTGGCCCAGTTAAAGTTGTTTGCACGAAACGGTAACTACGGCCGACGACCGACTAAATTATTTCGTATTAAATATAATTCATGTCATACTATACATTTTCCTTTTGAATTTTTGTACGTTGTATTACATTTAATGAGTTGAGTTATTGTCGAACAGTGTCGCCTTCAACGCAAATTATTTGTAGGCAAAATTTTTAATGTTGCGTTACATATCTATGTTAGTAACATACTTAGTGTGCACCGTGGTTTTGCTTGTATAAAACCTGATTCCATTTCATTCGGAATAATTAAAACAGAATGTAATATTAACACTCGCGAATAGTGTCTGTCTACCTGAAGGAAAAAAACGAAATTTCTTAAGTAGTTCAGTTAAAGGATACAAGGATAGAACAAAAAGACGTATTCGTATAATAAAATTATTATAGGATGTTAAATGATATAAGCATTGAATTAATTTGCGACAGTGACAATCATATGCGCCACATTAACCAAAATATCCGGTTTGCATAAGATAAATACAGAGCAGTTTCGTTTTGTAAACTGTAAGGTTATATGTAGAAGGTCGTTTAAAAAATTATTGACTATTTTGAAGTAAATTTGTTACATATAATTTTAATCAAGCAATAAGTGGAACCAAAAATGTACGTGTTAGTGAATAAGTAATGAATAAATAGGTGTAAGTATCCTTTAATTTGTTTTTTTTAGGTTGAGACTTTGGCTTTTAAGTAGTTAATATAGCTACTTATTCCTTTTTGAACATATTCTTATAGATATAATTTATTTATTTTGAATTTACACATAGAAAATACATATTTTTGTATATATTTTTACACAGAAATAGATAAGTACTTTAATTCACGTTTTGCTGTTTAATTAAGATTTTGCTGTCATAAAAATGTATTTATATATCTACGTGTATCAGAATGTGGTTTCATGTACTACGATCGTATCGACATCATATTAGGGTAGATATATCGTAACACACAACAGACCGCATATTGCAATTATAATATTTAAATTAACTTCATTATATTAATCTCGCAAACGTGTTTGATTTCCGGCAACAAGCGGCTCGTTCAAAATTGATTCACGGCTGACCCCGATAGCGAGAAGAAAGTAAATGTGAAATGTTGACGTCGAAACGTGTGAAGATGTGTGTGTGTGTGTGCTCGACGAATGGCCTACTGCTGGAATTTAGGTCTAGGAAATTGTGTATAGATTTGAGACCCATTTTGAATTTTATTATTCGTAGAAGACGTAAACATAGCCATTTTGATGTTCTAAATTTAATTTTTTTCTTGTTTTATATGCAGACATGCTTTTCAAGTATAACGATTTCGTTTTCTTTCTTTCCTATATATATATTATGGCATTAGCGTTTAGCTTTTTACCAATGTCAAGTAAAATCGTCATCAAGTCGTCTTTAGTAGAGTCAGTCAGTCGTTTCGTTCTGCCCTTCGTAAAGTGATAGTGAGCTTTACGAAGAACCTAGACGAATCTTGGAGCAATCGGAACGGCGCTACTAAGCGCTCTCAAATGAATTCTTCATTTCTTGGACGCTTATTAGCTAGTTTACTGCATGATACACTATCACAATCATACATTAAATCACTTTATGCAACAAAAAAGGAATATTCAATCGAGATTACATATAGACACCGCACGATTCCCGCCAAAACTCCCGATTTCGTTTTATGAAACAATTTTGATGTTCTAAATTTCAATTTTGTTTTCTTTTTGTTTTATTTGCAGACATGCTTTTCAAGTATAAATATTTCGTTTGATGAAACCATATTGATGTTCTAAATTTAAATTTTGTTTTTTTTTTTTGTCTTGTTGTAGACGTGATTTTCAAGTCTGATAATTTAATTATATGGAACCATTTTGATGTTCTATTTTTAAGTTTTGACAAATTCAACGTTTTTTTTTTTATTTGAAGACTTTTGGATGTTTATGTATTTATGATATGAAGCAGCATTTCAATTCAAAATTTAAGTAGTGCTTTATCTATCTAATAAAAACATCTTTCAAGATGATCCAAGAGAAACATTCTTACTACTTCTATAGAAGGTAAGCGTGCAAGACTTTCAGGCCTAAGAGTAATCGCCTTATAGTCTCAAAATGTAATGAGCACATTAATAATTAACAAAGCAGTCGGCAAGTTGGGATTATATCCGTTCTGGCATTACGTTCAGCTAAGCTCGCTTTGACGTGTAATTATTTTGAATTTTCTGCCCGTAAAGCGAAATTTCCCTTTGAACTAATAAATGAATTTTATTTAATCGAGTTTAGCAGTAATTCTCGTTCGGTTGAACGGAAATTGTTACTAAGGGAACTAAATGGGTGGACGTCTGTCTGTATGACATGCAATAATATTAAGATAGAAGGATCGCGATATAAATCTAAATTATAGTACAACGCTAGACTACCACGTTCAATTTGTCTGTCACAAGTTCATTCTTCGTATGGAAAATTCTAGAATGTATGTAGGTACGATAATTTTAATTTAATTTAACTAAAATATTATCCTGTTTTGCGAGTTGGTACTATGTATCGAACGTTAATAATGATTGTCATGCCCAAGTAATCTATGTTAGGTTTGATAATTTAAAACGAATTGATAGCGAGATTATTTTTGAAATTTGTTTCGGATAACATGGCGTCATAGTACTGGTGAAATATACCATGCTATTTTTTTTATCAAATTCACGAAACTATTCGTAGTTCGTACCTATAAAGGACAGCTGTCAGAAAGGAATGGCGACACTTTGTTAAGGACGCTACGAGACACGTGTCATGATGACCACGAGCGCTCTGTTAAGAGTGACGACACGCCGAAGAAGAAGAATAACATATTATGAAAATAAAATAGTCATTTAAGTACATTGTTCGTCGTAGTATAGAATCTATACGTTGTTGAATTTTTAATCTACTTAGCGTATTAATCACTATCTTACTATACTAATGTCTATTTTGAATTTTTTTTAACCAGAATAAGAAAGTGAATAGAAGTAATAACAATTTTACCTGATCAGTATAAAAATTAATGTATGGAAATATATTAAACCTCAATGACGCCTAGTGGAATATGGATTTGGTTGCACGTCATGGAAACGAGGGTATTAAAAGATTTAATTAGTTTTCTCACGAATGATTTTACGCAGGCGAGCTGAGCTGCGTGGGCGCACCGATCGCGCCCACTCGCAAATAGGTCAGGGTGATGAGAACAATCTGACCCTGTTGCTATGTGATTTGTTGATAACTCAATTTATGGAAATTTTTAAGCCTGATTTTTTTCATACAATAGCGAAGAACTACGCCTA
>DWAJ01000732.1:0-28680 GCA_018238005.1 Eurema mandarina
ATGTTTTATATAAATATATAAATATTTATTTTACAGATTATTAGGCACTAAGTTTATCTTAGTGACCAAGCTAACAACTATATTAAGTTTAGGAATGCATCTGTACTCTGTAGAATAGTTTTTTTTTTGAGATATATGTAAAATAAGTTTCTTTTATCCAAAAAAGTAAGGTAACTTGATAATAATAACAGATGAATAGATGATAATAATCTATACTAAAATACTTATTAATTTACAATTAATTATGATTTTGTTATTATGATATTGTTTTTAATTAATAAAACCTTATATAAAAAGTACTAAATAACCTTAAATATGATAGGACTATTTTTGTCTTATAAAACCTATACTTTGTTTTTAGAAAATAAAGTCCTACACTTGTACCATACTTCATCCTTCTTATTTAATTAAAAATAAAACCTACAACGGTTTTATTACATTACCATCATATGATTACAATGAAATTTGATGATGACAATGTGTGATAAAACACCATACTCACTCCAAGTCTATAAGATCCAAATGTGTATATATTTCCACCAACAGTATCTGCAACACTTGGAGGCATATTTTTCCTCAACGACTCATCTCTAATCCACTGTCGAACAATTCTATGCAATGCACCCAGTACTTCCATACGGTGGTCCATTTCAGCCTCCGATTCAAACACTCCATATGGTATTAAGGCTTCTTTTAATTCATTTGTCTTTTCTATGTCAATGGGCTTTGGACCTTAAAGTTAATATTTGAATATTAAGTTTGTATTTGAGAATGTGTGAATATGAAACCGATTGTTTAAAGTTTACAATGTAGTAGTATGTTAATGAAACCAAATATTTATGAATAAATTGAAAAGCTATGAGTACTTTGTAGCAAAATTTGTGTAATTAATTATAATTATATTTAACTGGACAAGTTGTTTGCTTATAAGCACTGCTATATAACTATATTTACATGTAAACAAATGTTACAAAATTGTCTAGATTCATTGAACAGATACCTAGAATATAAACCAATAGAAAGCCAGATTATTAAAAAGGCTAAATGTTGCTACAAATAAAAGTAAAAACTAACAGAATTGCCACGCATATATAACACAGACAAGGTTAGATTTTACATTGCATTAATTCAATTTAACCTTGAGTAATAGTATTAAATATACTAATTAAATATAAAATTATAAATACACTATTCAAAACAACATACCTGCCATAGATATGGCTGAGGTCATTCCCAAAGTTTTTAAATTCTGTGTATTCTGATGTTCATTTGCTTTAGAACTATTCTGGTTCTGATTGTTTGTGTGCGAATACTGCGATGCCGGCCACATCTTGAGGGTTTTATTCCACTTATTATACCTAAATCTTATATTTAATATATACTAAGGTGGTATTGAATCTAACATTAGGTTAAATGCTGATGATGACTGCTGGTTATAAGCATAAGTCTGAAAGAAAATTGAGACATTCTGTTTAATTAATAGAAGATAATCAATACATTTTATAGAATTCAAAATCATTGTGTTAAAATTGTATTTAAGATACTGTAAGCAATAAAAATAAAAAAACGGTACCTATCAAATTCAAGACATTAGAAAAAAATTTCACAGTTATCAAATAAGTATTATTTAAACGTTTTATTAGTTACTAATAAATTGATTACAAAGGAAGCACATTAAAATGACATTATCACATGTTTACAAACATTTACAATACTGATAAAAATACTTCTGTTTAAAAGTATAGTCTTTTTCACTCTGTGAATAAATGAAATTAAACCTTGAATCACCCTTAAACAGAATAAAAAAAGGCAACAAATGCACCCTCTTCTTTCTATTTAAGGATAAGGGTGTTCAAAGGATGTGAAAATAAGAGGGTAGAGATTTAATTATAGCAATGTAACAACTAACAACTAGAAACTTTTTAAATACGAACATATTATCATCGTAAATCGTATTTAAAGTTTTGCATTAGTTATGTTTAAAGTTATTTGTTTATCAAATAAATTATTCAAAAATAGCTGCCCTTTGAGAATACAATAGTGTAATGGTCATTTAATAAATGACACGCAAAAATCGCAACGTATTATTGTTTTGTCTGTATAAACTATTTTCTTTTCACGATATGTAGGCATATAAGAAACAAGCTATTTGTAATTGTAGGTGATTTTTCAAGTTCATTCACCCGTTTGTATGAATGATATAGTAAATAAAACGAAGGTTGACAGACATCACTGTAGAACTGAGAACCTCGAAACTCACGGAAACAACTTTGCAGAGTACGTTGTAATTTCAAGACCTTTATTGTTCATCGTTGAATAGTTTAAAGGTCATGTAGTTGAAAAAGAAATATTTACTTTAAGTTTTCACTCAAATGAAACACTAAATAGAAGGGGCATCACGTTTTTCAACACTTGTAACCTACTTATAAAAAATAACACGATAACATGCAAAAGAAAAGGTGGTTCACGTTGCGTCGAACAATGTTATTACGTTACACGTACAATTGTACAAACAATATGCGTTCAATAAGTTAAAACTCACCAATTAACTAAATTGTTTAAAATAAACCACAACATTGAAATAGTTTTATCACGTGAAGTCATAATAATGCAAAGAAACAAACATTAATAGCCAAACAAGCACCCAACAGTCACCAACAACAATGGGGCCATCTTTAAATTTAAAATGGCGATGAAAATTGTTACCACATGCAAATAATTATCAGAAGTACATTTTTAAATATCTGTAAAAATATATAATAAAAGTTTTATCATTGCAGAAAGCAAACAATAATTAATTTTAATAAAACTAAAACATGTTTCTATGTTAAAATATTATAGGTACCTTTAATCAAGTGATGTTCGTGTCACCTATTATTTGATTTGGCTTTATTAATAATGTGACCGCTATTCATATTTATATATAATTTCAAAAATAAAATAAATTGGTAAATGTAATATTGCAAGCTTAATTTACGCATTATTTTGCATAACTGTTTATAGAAATAAATTTTTAAAAATAATTATCAGCGTTCCGTTCCACGACAGATTAACTTGTTTGCGCGTATTTAATTGGCAGTTTTTCAGTGACGTATCTGCATGTAGTTTTTGGTTCTGTTGAAACTTGAAGTTCTTCACATATGACTATCTCATTTTATACAGTACCAAAAGAAAGGGATTGATAGAGAGCCGGTTGATGTTTTCGTGTCAGCCTTGTGCCCATTTACGAGTACGTAAAATCCGCCATCTTGAGAGTGATTTCAAGATTATAGGGATTTTTAGACGAGTTATGTGAATATCTTTAGTTAATTTATTATTAAATTGACGGACTTTTTAGTAGTATTCAATTTAGTAACAATATTAGAGGCCATTCGCGTTATAGAAACCGACTACCATCGGTGTATATTTGAAACGCCGAATTCTTTGGTAATGTTTATGTGACAGCAGAAGGCATTTTGAGCTTTCTAATAGTTTTTTGCGTGTCTATTTCCGTTTTCAATCTCGACGTACGTTAGCATATTACGTGAAAGTGAAATAGGTAATTGTGTCTTGGCAATCGTGTATCAATCGTTATGTATTTTCGCGAGTAAGATGCGGTTAGATGGGCGTAGTAGTGTCGGTTCTGTAAAGTGTTGAGCTTGCGGCCTGAGGATTTGGGCCAGTCGAGGGTGCTGAGTGCGCGGCCGCGGAGGATGCGAGCGGAGTTCGGTTAGCGTGGTGTAAATATTCTGTAAGAAAAATGTCGACTACTATGCGGCCTACCCTGCAGACTGTGCCGGAGTCTTTGCCGGCTGACCATGTGACGGCCTCACCAGCTCCCGCGACCACGACGGCAGCACCACCGTCGCAGCCACGGCATCCACGCCCTATCTTCAAGGTGAGTCCAAATACAGCTAGCTAAATTTTTCCAAACATTCAATAAAACAAACTCTGAACATGTCATAGCACTTTCACGATGATCGTTTTATAGTTTTGAATCGTAATTATTAAATAAGAGTTTTGTTTATTGAATATTAGAGAAATTTTGTCATTATGATTTCCTCAATCAATGCAATAAGCATTTAGTACCCTATACCCCGTCATTGAGTCAGTAACTATACATTTTAATATTTTAAACCAATATTTTTTTTGTACCTTTTTAATATGTAATAGATGTGTAACAGGTAATAGATGTGATTTTGTTTAAAATCTTAACCATTTTTTTATATTAAATTTGTGTAAAAAGTAACATACAAAATTGAAGCCATAAGATAACTAACTCAAATTTAACTTATAACAAGACTATTCTGTCTCAAATAATTTATTTTGCCTAATTGTTTATATAAACCGCATCTTGAATATTTGCTAACTAGATATATTATTTAGAAAGTGTGCACTGTAGCATGGACTAAAGTATAAATTTTATCATCGTCACCTAGTTAAGGAGATATTGCAATCAACTCGTGGAACAAAATAGTATTGCGATACACTTGTGTGATTCTCTTTAATTAGACACATTTAATAACCAAGAACTGGGTGGTTTTAGATCTCCATATATAATTGACTTGACTATTCTTTTGTGATATCTAAATTGCAAATTTTATAGCTTTGTGCATATTACAAAATTTTCTATAAGTGTAGGGTCGCCCTTTAAATATTGTTCCTATAGGATTATTCATTGTAATAAGAACTATTACAGTTTGTGAAGTGTTAGGTAAGAAATAAGCACTTTTATTAGAATTAAATGTTATTCATAAACATTTAGTAATTTATTACTGTATAAATCTAAAATATTAACTTATTGCTTTTATATCATGAGTAACTATTTCTATCCTTAGTTGTTATTTGGAAAAATAATTATTACTCAAGAGAAAAGAACCGATTTAAACACATCATAACTAAATTGTATTGCATCAACATTGGTTAATGTCGGCTTGCAATTGTAGCATTTCTTAACATATTCAGAATATATTATGGTATTGAGCAAAATAATTGCTATTGTGAAATATTAGTTTTAATGTATGCAGCCAACGTACAGTCCTTGCTTTTGTTTTGATCTCATTAAAGTCAAATGATTGTTATAGGATTAGGCATTCGTAGAATGGAAAGAAAAATAACTATGAATGGTAGTAAACTTACTGTATAACCAAATGAATGTAGGAACAATACTTTTATAAATAAAAACAAAATCACACAATCAATATTGATCCATTGAAATATTAAAATAATAGATTAGTTCTTCTTAAGTATTATTACAGGAATAATGAACGGGGAAGTATTGATTGAGGAACATAATGTTTAAGCTTTAAGCTGAGCTTTTTTGTGTGTCTTTTGACTTTGTAATATTGTCTATGTGTTTGTGAGAAAGATGTCCCATATAGGTACTATGTCATATTTTAAAATATAGCTGTAATACTGTATGAAAAAAAAATTAACATTAAATATTAGTTAATAGATTTTTTTAAATAAGATATTTTGGTATTAAGTAAATTAAAAAAATAAGTTTTTTGGTTTTAAAGGTTTGTCTTTGATACTAGGAACATCAATGGTACCTAGTACACTACTCACATTTAAATCAAACGTTTTTATATGTAAAGTTTTTATAGTAGACTGCACAAATTATACAGATGAGTGCTTACTGTCATGTACTATTGTTTTTGTTTGTGTTTTTTATAAAAACCGTAGAGCGTGTAATTTTTCTAATTATAACTTGTCTATGCTTGAATAAGCTGAACAAGGTATTGAAAGTTTTATTGAATATTTTAGAATGCTCAATGACCTTTTATAATAATAATAATAATAATAGATTATTTAATCAATTCTTATATTATATTTAAGGTATTGATGCTGAGAAATCATTTGTTTCTATGTAGGAATGTCATTTACATATGACCTTTTACCCTTGAATTTTTGTAATAGTGACATCACTTTGTCTCTTATTTACTACGTAAATAAATAACTAACATATTACAAGTAGATTAAGAATAAATGTCTCGAAATTGTAAATAAGGTTTTGTGAGAGTTTTACAATACTGTTGGAACAGCTATTTAAAAAAACACGTCAAAAAAGTTCGTTTTTACAAGCAACAAATGTTAGCGTTGTATGTTTATTAATAAACATACCATATAATTAAATCGTGTTTATCGTATTTAAAAAAAAATAACTAATAATTGAAAATATAACATTCACGAGTCGAGTAGTCTATACGTAATTTTATCATAAAAGCTAGTATAGGTATGCTTCTGTTCAAACAGATCAGGCAAATAGATTTGCATATAACCATATTTTCCTTGTAAATATGAATTGAGCGCATCTTCGATAAATATTGACTATAACTATGTAAGTCCCAACAAGAAAAGTGCAGTCTTTGTCGTAAGGAAATAGAAAGAATATGAAATAGAAATGTCGTCGTCAGAAATTAAACTTAAGCAAATTAGTAAGCAAAGGACGTACAGATGCGCCTTTAAAAGTGGAATAGGCTCGTAGGCCGCCTAAGAATGGTTGTTTTACAAGTATAAATGAGAAAAGTTTGCCCGTGAAAGTTGTTAAATTATTATTATTTACTCGAAATGTATATTTGAACTCTGGAAGTTACGTGGCATCTATTTATTTTAAATGGAACGAGAATTACATTAAACTTGAAAACGTATTTGATATATATTACAGGACGAACGAAAAAGCTACCACTATATAATATTATCATCGCGAAAGGTTACGTTCTGTGAAGTAATAAAAATTAATTAATATTTTCGTTTCGAAACACACATTGCTCGCTTTTGACGCCCGTAAAAGCCATTTCATTTAATTCGTTTAAAAATGTTTGTGCAACGGAGTAATCCTCCACTGGCACAATTTTCGCGAAACCTTGTGATTTATATGAAATGTTGCGTTTCCGTATTTCCTGTCATATTAAAGTCTAAATCTAAATATATACTAAAGTGAATAGAGCGTTTGCAAGCGACAGTCACGCTTATTCATCATTTGCAGCATTGAACATATTTAAACTACCTACATACTTACAATGAAAATTATTTTGAAAACATTTCAAAATTATTTAGCGTAAACGCAGAGCTGTCTTCTGCGTGTTGTTTATGTGGTGAAGGATGGAGCGTTACGCGAATTTTATTATTGATTGTACGTCGCTATTTTTAAAGAGCGATGGAAATGTATGCTAATATGTATTTTAGTAGTAATACTCGAAGCTACAATAGACACTTTATATTTCATCGTAGTTTGCAAATATGTACTTACATTAATAAACGTATCGTAATATTAAATAGGAAACTACATAGTTAGTATGGTTTAAAAACTAAGGGCCTAGTTAGTCTAATACTAACAATTTTAAATGCTAAGTGTTCTATCAGATTATAATCGACAATTGATTTCCACGTTCATAATGTGATCGATATATATTAAACCTTGTTTAATTTATATATGTAAATAAACTTTGTTTTCAATATAACACGAAAATTCTGTGCTTATCATGTGCAAAGCAGTTGGAAAATCGCAAAATAAAGTCTTTATATCCTGCCACGTAGTAAATGGGTCGCTTCACTTCGTATAAAAGCCAATAAGTTGGGCTGAATACCACAGTATCGTATCGACAATGTACTCTACATACGCATAGCTTTACATACGCGAAAGCCGACGTAATACATCCCTTATAGTATTTAAGTGTATCGAGTTTCCTCGCCACTGACTGGAGCCCGACGTTACGCATCGGCGATTTACATATACATGCATGTACATATATCATACAATCGATTCTTATTAGATTTCAGCTCTAAGTATTTTTATATGTTATAACCTATACGTAACGTTGAAGTCGTAAATCGTAATGTATGTAAATATTGGAATATATAATATGGTGCTTAGTTCGATATTTAATGTTATAATTTCGTTAGTATTCTATCTTATTTGCCGTCTAATTATAAAGATTTACAACATAATTCTAAGATCTGAAACCAGGGAATCGTTTGTTATTTAGAACAGTTTAAATTACAAATAAATTTGAACAAAAATATTACGTACATTAAACACTACGCGGATATATTGTACATAGAAACCTTCGTCGTGGATTGCGTAGTTAGCAACATCCAAACATACATAGAGACACATATTGAGGAAAGAGGAAACATAGGAAATAATTTTATAGTATTAACAGTCCAAATACTGCCAAGTCAAAGTAAATAATTGCGCGAAAGGCGGATACCTTATGGCTTTTTTTAATATTTCGTTGATTTATGTTTTTTATTAATTAAAAGACACATAAAAACACTGAAATAGTACCCACTATAGTCGTCCAGCTGATTTATATTTAAACAAACTTTCTCAAACAGATTATCTACTTGTATAAGCAAGTCCAGTCTGAACTAACTACGATCTAAGACAGTTTGTCCCCACAAAGGTCTAATCAAACAATCTCTCCGAGTTTAAATTAAAGACAAACCAGTCGTGAGCATTAATCTATATCTAAGAAAACACTCGCATAGACCAGTAGGAGTCGGAGCTTGTTTTTATTTACACCGAAGCCGGCAACTTAGCATCGCGATATAAATAATTCAATGTTTATTTTTATACCAGCTTCGTTTGTTTTGATCGAGATGCGTGCTTTTGCTGCGGTAATGGTATTTATCTGCCGTATGCTAATTATATATCGGTCGTGTTCTTTGATAACGTAATAGCTAATTTTGGAGCTTTGTAAAATTGTCGTATAAAAGCTACACTTATATTTACCTTTTTTGAATACGATGAGTTTTGTTGCGTATGGATTATATGTTAAATAATGTTAATACAAAAATTTTACTCAGTCAAAATATGAAAGCTTACACGTGAACATAATTATAATGGTTAATTTCGGATTCTACGTGTAAAAATGTTTGTCATCAAATGAATTTTAGTTAGAACCACCGGCTTGGTACAGGTTCAAGTAAAAGAATATAGTTTAAATAAACTAACAAATATGAAATATACTGATTTATTCTGGAATAATCGGTACGGGCTTTACATATCAGAACTAGATTCCGATATGCAGAGCGTGTAGGTGATTAACATTTCAATATGCCATAACATCGATACCGAACTTCGCGGGAACTGCAGTGTTTCCACAAAGCGCTTCTGAAATGTAGGTTATCTCGCAAAAAGTATTGTGTACACACAATCTAGAGACCTCGTCGCGACCATGTTAGGGCGTGGAAAGTTGCAGCGTGCAACCGACGGCCATTTCACGTGAAATATGTGTGTGACACTTTCTCGATTCGGACCTAATTGATTTATTGGATTGGCTAGTTTTTTTTTTAATTGTGTCAATTAAATTTATCGCCGGCCAGTTTTTTTTTGTTGGCTGCGTTGACGAGTGTGTATGTGTATGAAAGAATAGCGGGAATCATTTTGAATCTGTTATAGATGGCTTTACGTTTCTCGTAAAAATGTTTTTTTTTTTCATGAGGTCAATAACCTTAAATGCTTGTTGTATTTTTATTTTGTATTCATATATAATTACAAGGATAATCTCAGATCGAAGCTCTCTATTGGCAAGAATTTTCATAATTTATTCAATTCATTCTGAGATTACCCCTACAACGACTGACATAGATTTGTTAGTGTTATTAAACTAAAATTAGTGTCGACCATGTTTTCTATGTAACTTTAAATGTGTATAGCTTGTCTAACTCTATCTAAATAACCAATAATATTTAAAACAAAATTGATACAGTAAAATTTGTAATAGTCGATAAAGCGTTCGTAATTGAAAGCTTTTATTAATATTGTCTTTTGCCGATCGCCATTTCGTTATACCCGGGTCGCACCTGATGCTCGAATGCCCGTGATATTAATGATGACGTTTTATTATGAAATGAATTGTTTCGGTTATTATGTTAAGTAAGTATGTAGTTAAGTGATATTTATTGAATGTTTTTTTAATCAAATAAACACCTATTATACTATAGAGTGTTTATTCGTTATAATATGTTTATCGAAATTTGTTACGTATAGAGTAAGACATGTGGAAAGTAACAGATTCTTTAAATGAATTAGTCGCAGATGTAAAATAAAGGTACTTATAGCTAAGAAGGTACTTACAGACTTTATAGCTAACGCATTCACCGATGAGGTTAAAATTAATTGTAGTTAGGTGTAATCTGTCAACTGAAACTAAACTCTATCTAATTTTGTATAAAAGTAATTTCTTATTCTTTAAGTTGTAAATTTGAAGATTATATCGGGAACGTAACCTGATGGATTATTTATATTTTTTACCAGTAGAAACTAGAGATCATAAATGAATGCCCATAGGCCCAAAAATTCGATTAAATAGTATAGTGGTTTTGAACCATTGAGACTGTGAGGCATCTCTATTAAATGTCTCATATACGAAGTTATGTCAACATAACATAGTGAACAGACTGGTTAATTAGATACTCGGTTACGTACTAGGAATGTTCTTAGAAGCGAGCAAACCGAATTTTCTCATTTATCCAACCGCAACAAGGACGTAGGGATTTTAACTTGGATAAATACGTGTTTATGAATATTCGTAGATACAGTATGAGAATCTTTGTAACAATGTAAAAGGAGTCGTCAATTTTTTTAAGTTATATTAGTTAATAAAAACTCGATCAAAAAATAGATCTTATTGCAAAAAATTGTAGCAGCAAACATTATTCTGTATTAATACAATATCTAATATTAATGCATGTCGAAATTAGGTAAAATTCAGTCATTCAGTAGTTTTTGCGATCACTGATTGTAGGACCAGGAAAAGAAACATTTTTTCGATTTTGGAAGTTTTTTGATATCATAGTTTTATCGCTATAAGAACATTCCACGTTTCAAAATTACTATTCATAATTGATTTATGTAAATGAGCCCTTAAAGGGCGATTGCGATTTCGGGTCGGTTGTGCCACCTCTCTCGGGAGTTGTGCTCGGCGCCACAGATAAGGGTTAATCTGGTGTAGTTTGGGTAAGAAACTTTGGCAAGTGTAGTAAAGGGTTACATTTGGTGGCACCGTGTTATGTACCTAGTCTTTAATATGTACATTATATGTAGTATGTTTGTAAGTAAAAATCTATAGGATTTCACGTGGTTATATACTACGATTTATTTTTTTAATAATATAATGTTTGTTTATGTAAATTAATTTTGCAGTCAGGTGTTTTAATTTGTATTTCTTCCTTAGAGTTTGTGTGGACATATTTTCTTTTATATTTCATATTAAAATATATATACCTAAATAAAGCGAACAAGTTGTACGATGATTGAGTTGCAATTAGACTCATGATGTCTAACAATTGGTGTGTTCCGCGAACCAATAAACGTTAGACGTAGTATCTTTGAATGAGGGCGCATATGATTACTATGTGTATGTGTTTCATTGTTGTATGTTAAGATTTATCTGTCTGAAACAACGGAATACTCTATATGTGTCGGTGGGTGACAATACAGAGGCATATACAGGAGGTTTAAGGAATTCAGAAGGGATATATTATGTGTGTTGGTAATGTAATATTTAGTTCAGAGTTTGACAGTGATGATAAAGTTTCTCAAGAGCGGGTAGGACTGTTCAAATTATTGTAGATAGAATATATCGATGTATGTAACTTTAAAATTCTACAGGACTTCGTTGATGTAGAAATATGGAATTCAGCGGACATGTTGATATTGAAGCAGAATAAGAAATATGTCGGTTTTTAAGAAACACGTAGGTAAAGATAATACCGATGATTTGTTTGAAATGTTTATTTGAGAGACTCTTCATAATTTATGCGATCCTAGTCACCGTTTAAACACGTTAGAATGTATGCTCTTTGTTTATCATTAACAATTTCGTGAAGCAATTACGTAGGTAGTATTTTTGTTTGCTTACTGTATTAAAATAGTGGGTAGGTTGCGTTACAAAAATTACTCATACTATTGAATGTTCGAAATAATTCTTCATAAATTATGCGTTCCTGGTCATCAGTCAAAATTCTTAAGTTAAGGTCGATTTGCTTATATCCGTCAGTTTGTGAAAAGAATTGCGAATTTGAATTATTATTTATAAGGAAAGTAATGTACATATTAAATAGTTAGAATGATACTGTCCAATAATGTACATAGAAGAGTATGGTTATAGACTTCCAATTATTTCTCTTGTATGAAAATCGAAGTATAAATTTCTTTGTTCAGTTTTAATTATAATATGTATGTCCCATAAAGCTGGTTAATGTCACAAATATAGTTGCAAAGGACGTAGCGCCGTTAATTAATAACAGTGACGTCACCCGGTCATTACGTGTGGGGCGTAGTTATTAATTTTCATTAGCTGTTGTGTTGATATGCCTGTGTAGGGTTATGGCATGATTTCTATGCCTTTGTACGTTTTAAACGGAGTTATAATGCCTGTAGGGGATTAATGATTAAAGGTGTAGATTTTAGACTTTTATTAGTTAGGTTGAATATGTATATGTGATGTTAGGTAATGGAGGAATAGGTCCAATTGCTGGCAAGCAATTTTCTTAGTAAGATATATAGAGTGCATTCATTGTTACTTAAATAAACCGAAATACTACAGCCACAATTTAATGCTATAATAGGAATAGCTAATACTTATGAATGAAAACAAGGTTGATGAGTTGTGTTAATTTTACAATAACATTGTACATATAATACATAAAAGTATGTGAAAAAAATAGGATCCTATAGTTAAAATATTAATTAAAAGTACACACAATGAGGCAGCGAAATAAAAACAAAAACGGTCGCGTGCTTGTAAACAAGTTTTAGTGTAATTAAAACTATAACAAGTTCAATGTTAATTAGCGTTTCCTGTAGTAAAAAAGGATATTTAATGGAAATATTACAAAGGTACCTAATTTAGTAATTGATCGTATTTTTTTCAATTGATCAGAGTTTTGGATAGTGTGTCGACATTGCAATTTTATTTGGTTGAAGTCCGAAATAACCTATGCTTGTTTCTCTGAGGATTGTGGATTAGGATTTCTCCATACAAAAGATGTTAGGCTGTGTGTTGTTTGCAAGAGTACCTGAGACTGATAACAGGGTGTAAATCGGTTTGATTCCCTCTCCCGATTACTGGAGAAATGCGTGAGCGCAATTTAATTGAAAGGCAGATAGTTGATTTTCTGATAATTTTTAATACATTGTAGTAAATGTTGTTGAGGTGTAATAGTGTTTATTATTGCAGAGATAAACAGTTCAACAGGAATAACAATCCTTGGATTTTCAATTAATATGATTAATATGTAAAGAGAATTTTATCAAGCCAGTCATAAGTTGCAAATGTTTTACTTGTGTAGCGACAAAATGTTTTCATACATTATGAAGTAGGCTCTAAAAATTGGTGTCTCTAGGTTGCCATGGAAACGCGGCCACGCTCTCGTACACCAAATGAATCGATAAACAGCTGCCCTTATTTCATTCTAACTGGTAATATGAGTTCGTCACAGTCAAGTTTAGTGGGCGTAGAAGATAAGCTATCGGTCGCTAATTTAGATATACCTAGGTGTTAGGACTAACTGTCACGGTCAGTTTTGAACGGACGGACGGACGGATAAGCGTATGTTGGAGACTTTGATATGGAGAGGGTGCGGAATAGACCGCAAGAGCACCTCTGGTTCAGTCGCATAGCGTGGCGGTGGAGCACCGTGGGGCTTTAGTCGGTTTGAGTCCAAAATAGCTTACTTTGTCCTCCCGGGTTACCGGAAGGTAAACGTGAGCATTTCCCTTGGACAATTAATATGGTGGTGGTGTATTTATTAGTTGTAGAGTTTAGTTTACGGATGTTTCCGACATCTATTAATGACATTTAACATCAAATATAATCGAGAACATAAAATATAGAAACACACGTAAAATTATTTTAAATCCGTTACGAAGTTAATATTCCACAGCGAATGTTTGTTCCTCTTATCTGGGGCTTAATTAAAATCGGAATAATAATTTGGACTTGTATTTGCTCAGATGTGACCGATATTCGAGTGCCGATAGAGGCCAGTGTTGTGCATTTGTAGTGTTTTAATAATTGGCACTATTAACTAGTTGCGTTCTTCGTATTTACTCACGTTATTTTCGTTTTCGATTCGATACTGGGATAACAAGTAGCCAATGTATTATCAATCCAGTAGTATAATCTTGGGAGTGTATTACTTTAATTATTCTACATATGTGAACAAAAGTACTCTAATTTTAAAGATTTTTCTGTTAACACAAATTTTCGTCTATATAGAGAAATTTTGAGGCCGCTTATCGAGCTATGTTACTCTAACAAAGAAACGGATCGAGCATCAGTTCATCGTATTGTTGTTGAAATATAAACGTACATTTTTTTTATTCGACGTCGCTCAAAATCTGTATTGAAACTAATCAAAGGGACGTCAAATTATACTTGAATTAATACTTATTTATGGTGTATATTAAATTAATTATTATCGTTATTCGCAATTGACAACGGAATGGAACATTACAAATGCGCACGTCAGTACATT
This sequence comes from Eurema mandarina, assembly GCA_018238005.1. Lineage (NCBI taxonomy): Eukaryota > Metazoa > Arthropoda > Insecta > Lepidoptera > Pieridae > Eurema > Eurema mandarina. Next base: position 14,470 of record DWAJ01000732.1, read on the forward strand.
ACATCTGGGACCGTTCGGCTGCGCACGAATTATGTCAAATTACGCGAACTCATTTAAAGTTGAGGGCGCGTCAAACTCGCTCATAATGAATTACATACATACAGTACGTAATCGCAGCGCGAATATTATTGTTTACGTATGATTCATTGAGGGATGGGCACTATACAGTGTTTAAGTGTTACTTTTTGTTTGAATTTGCTTTTTAAATACTTAATCTATAGTTTAATCTACTTGTATGACAAACTTGGGCCAAATATATACATCAGTTTGTGAGTAAATATATAACAAACATCCTCGCGAACGATCGAGTTTATAATATTAGTAGGGTTTTTAGTAGGTACCTAGTAATGAGACAAGTCATATATCAGAAGATATGTATAAAGGATATATACGACAATACTTTTGGGTATTCTTTTAGATAACTTATACCTATTACTAGTAGATAGAGCGCATTCGATGTTTTTTTACCACGGCAGTCTATATAAATAACTATGCATGTATATGTGTATGTACTGCTATATCAAAAGATTCGCAACCATGCCGAAAGTGACAGAGGCTAGAGAAATTAAAATGTTTCTTATTATTTCTACGGGTAGTACTTATTTAGTAGGTATTTAAAATTTTGCCACACTATACTGATTTTAATGAGTCGAACAAACTTCCTGGTAGTTATCAGATTGGATGGTGCTACCACGGTGAGCTGGCTAAGTCCGTTTGTGCAACCCGCCGAGTGACGTGACCGCAAAACGCAGCGGTTACGTAACGCAGCCGTAAATGTACGCAATTGTAATTGCGCTGCTGCGTTTATTGCTGAGCTGGCTGCGCTAAGTGGTGGCGCTCGCGTGCCCGTAAACATAGACAGTTTTTAATGGTAGGGAAATCTCTGGGAAAAGACCACGGGATATGTCGGATTTTCACCGACCAAAACCCCACTACATTCTTATTCACCTGTAAGATGGTATACCGGTAAGAGTCACAGGCACTTTCGGAGACTCATTTTGCGAGCAAACAGAAGTCCTAAACAGATTTTACCGCTAAGGTAGTTTCACGATATAATATTATACAAATTTGCTCATATCATCATAAACGTAAAAATACTCGTTAAATACTAATAGAATAATAGGTTATTTGAAACCATGGAACCAGGAATCATGAAAATTGCCATATTATATAAAAAACATTGTATCTAAGGATATGTTATTAAGTTATTTGATAAAAACAGCATTTATTTTAAAGCAAATACATATAACTCTTATATCCTCATTAGTATACGTAATGCGACAAATATATTTCATACAATATTGTGACTATCCGCGCTTGAAGTTATTATGATCTTCGCTTGGCGCTGAGCCAGAAAAGTGCATGCACCTGTACAGACAGATGTATATGTCTGTCTCTATCTATGCGTAGATATAGAGACGAGTTAATTTGGTTGGATTATGCTAACTGCTAGGGCGTTTGTTATTGGTTGGGTTATAATTGGGAAGTCGTTTTTAAATTATGTGTGTGGTATATCTGTTAAGGACTTTGACTGTGTCTTTTTATTTAATATTTGTAGATTAGGTATATTTGTTTTTTATACGGGTTTGAGGGAGTTTACGCCGCTAGTATAGTAATGGGCATTATTAATTAATTAAATGTAAGCATTTAATATTGTTATTTAACGAAAATCGACTATAACTTACAAATAAATTGAATGTAATATATCTTGTATCTTGTATATTACATATAAAAATTATATAATACACTAGCGACGGGTTCCGGTTTCGGACGCATATATTCACGTATTATACATATAAACATTGCTATGGAATCTATATATTAAAAAGCCGCGTCCAAATCCGTTGCGTAGTATTAAAGATCTGAGCATACATAGGGACAGACGCGAAAAGCGTCTTTGTTTTATACTACGTATTAAAGCCCAACGAATCATTTGATATTCACATCATTGGCGAACACGCGCTCGGGGCTAGTATAACTTATCGATCTCCCAAGACAGTTGTCCGTCAGTAGACAATGGCCGGGTTAGTCACCTCGCTTCCGCGGTGACGTCATGCGCCCGCGCATCCAAACGGCATTCCACTGCCGACGCGCCGTTGCGTTCGAAATTCGAATTTGATTCTAATTGGCGCCATAGATTATACATATATACATAGATGATAAAGAAGTTTTGTTAAGGTTGGAGGTTGGTTATGTAATTTTATTTTGTATAACGTTTTTGAAGGCGAGACTGTTTGTTGTTATGGTTTAAATATAATTGTATGTATAAGTATTTTATTAATACGTAGGTATATAATAGTTATTAATTATTATCATACTTTGATACCTAAGTGTCACTAATCAGTAATCACTATTAAATAATAATTCCGTTCTGTTAATATAATTACGTAATAAGTGTCTTTTAAGCTTTAACGAGCTTATCTTTTCTCTTTATCGTGGAATGCCGTCTGACATTATGTAACGATCTGTGTCCCCCGGTTATCCTCACGGTATTACATCCACCCTTAGATGTTTCTTTGAATATTGTGGCATTGCGAAGATAAATATCAAATACGGTTCAGCAATTGTTAATATTACCCTTTGTAATGCTATAAGATAATTAGTATATGTTGTCTGTCCGCATGTATGCTTAAATATTTAGAAGAATATAGCAGAAAAAGTTTAATTTAAGTTTTGACGAAGCTTCCTTAACATATTAAGAAGCTCTGAACTACATACTTACATAATTACAAAACAGTTATTTTAACTTAATAGAGTGACCATTATCTATATATTTATTAAACTTTTATAACACTTACAGTTCATCTTAATGATTAATTATACAAAGTAGTAGAAATTTAATATAGTGAATCACAAAAAAGTGATTTCTTCCAGGCAACCTTGAATAATTATTTGAAACATAAAGACTGCACGCGAAGTCTAGGCGGGAAGCTGGTATCTTATAAGCATCTAATTAATAGGGATTCTAACAAAGTTGTGACCTTTCCCTGAAATAGACGTTGCATTAACATGCGTGCCTCGTAATTAATTAACTACAAGACCTAGAGGGAGATGAAACTGCTATAATTATCTCGTTAACTCTACAGAGATTGAAAGAGGTACCTTTATTTGTTTTATTTACTACTACTTAACTTCCACGTTATAATATAAAAAGACGGGTTTGATACAACCCTTATAACTCAATATCGACTAGACTAATTTTCATGATCTTTAGTTCGTTGGATTTGTCCCCGCCCCGAATAGTAAAATACATCTTAAAAATAATGAAAACTTTATAGGGGGTGGGGTCAAAGTTTATATGAAAGTTCACGCGGACGGAGTCGCGGGCAACAGCTAGTATCTGTATAGTATATACTATGATAAAGGTAGTGTCTTATCAATGACGTCAATTGACTTATTGTACACTAAAATTGCAATGTTTTTATAGAAGTAGGTAGGTATATAGTCACGATCTCGGTAATTTGTAAATGGTCAATGATCTCTATATTCAGTGCAAAATGTTGTTTATATTTATTTGTAACGGTAATTGTAATTGCTTTGCTTAAAGTTTTTCTATAGAAATAAGGATGGTATTTAACGAAAGATTAGTTTTGAAGCTTGGGTATTATTGTAGACTCTATAGGAGTAATAGAACTATATGGGTATAGTGGATAAGGATGTTAAGATGAAAGTTGTGTGGTTAAAAATTAGTTTTAAATCTAGACTGAAACGTGGATTGGTTAAATATTTTGTACACATGTGATAAGAAAAGCAAAGTATATTAAAGACTGAAAATTATGTAAGCAATTTTGAAACTCTTCCATGATAATTAAATATTATCAATGAATTACAAACTTAAAACTCAATTTTGATGTTTAATTATTTATTTGTTTATTCTGGCTTTTAACACTCTTTAAAAATATGGATTAAAATGTTTTATATAAAACATTTTAGAGTTATTCTCTTAGTGACTAGGTAGATAGTGACATAGAAAAGAAAAATAAAATTACATAATAAGAAAAGAATGTTTGCGCAATGGGGTCGTAAATAGCATTAAAACGGGGGATTCTATTATTTTCAATGAAAGGTACGTTGACTTTGCGCTTACACTTTATGAGAAATTTTTCCAACTGTACATTTTTTTTGTATCTATTTCGAGTTCAATGTCTTATATTGTATGTATTTCACTTAATAAGATATACAGTAGTGTGAGATGCATAGTAGGTTCGAAATACGTTAATTACGTATATCTGGTTGCTTTCTTCTCGAACCTGTGTTCTGCCTTTTAATTGATAAACCAAGTTAGCAACGGATTTTAATATTAATATGTCTCTATTACAGTAATCTTTAATTTAAATCACTTTGTATCTGTTAAAAGAGCGACGAATATATCCGTGGTATATCCTATACTATTTATATAAGATTTTTATAAAAATAAGACGGATGGTTATTATTAATTAATACTTTAGTAGAAATTGTTTACTTTTTTCTTGTATTTCGCAGTGTTTACTTAAAAACTGAATTCAAGCGATAGCATTCAGCAATTGGCCATTATCGTAACGAACGAAACTCACAATGACCTCTGCGTATTCATTACGACTTATTACGAGCATACGAAAGGCGAGTGAATCAATCATTTGACGAGAGTTGAATGACAGTGTGACGTAAATGTGACGTAGGTAGGTACCTAGGCGAATTTGAAGACCGCTTAAGGCAGGGGTAGCACAATGGCTGCGCGAAGGGTCGTGGGTTCGGTAACCACACGGGCAAAATATATTTGTATTTTTTTCGAGAAAAAAGGGAAGTTATGTTCAAGTAATTTATTCCGTTATCTTAAAAAAAATGTAGTGCAAAGTCGTATAGGCGACGAAAACACCAAGGTTGTAGCTAGATCCCAATATAGGATGGGATGTAGGGGGATAGAAAAAGTAGGTACATCAAAATAAGTCTATATATAATATGGACTTACCTTATAGGGACCGTTCTTTGAGATTACTTCATTAGTTTATTGCAAAAATAGTGTATATGTAAATTGATAAGAATAAAATACAGTGTATAATGCATATGAACATTTGAAGTTTGAACCTATAGATTTTTAGATGTATTTTTAATTTGTTTTTCTGTCCCTTGTTGCCTGGAAGAAATCACATTCTAGTGATAAGGTTGTCAGTTGCGTATATATATTATACATTAATATATAATTAATTGTGTATTGTTATGTAACAAAGTATAAATAAATAAGTACCCTTAAGTAAAAATAATTCGCTCTCCCGCTCAAGTCACGCTCCGATAAGGTAGATCAAGGTCTCAAGCATAGCGATTAGCGTTTTAAAATGTGGAGCAGTGTGTGCAAATGCAATATAATCGCGGGGTGAACGACAGTCCAAGGATGATGCGGTAACTGTTTGTTTGTTATCGGTGGTAGCATCGCGCGTGTGTGTAAACTGTAAAGCATTCGACAGTTGAGTTTGGTATGGTCATGGTGATAGGAGGAGCGGGGGAGGTAGCGGTAAAGGAAATTGACTATGCGAGTTCGAGTCTCATAGTAATGTTATTGGATGGGGAAGTGTGATAATTTTATGGTCGTGTTTTAAGAAAGAGTAGTATGAAACACGGGTTAAATATATAGATTAGAAGATGTTTTATAATGAATAATAAAATTTCTGATTGTTAAATAAAAATTAAGTTTCTGTAGGTTTAAAACTGGGGGACTATTGTATATTTACTATTGATGTTAGGTAATTTTAAAAAAAGATTGAGGGTGAAGTTCCTAGAAGTTTGGAATCGTAAAAAGTTTTTACGCTAGTCGTATTGAAAATTTGTAACTTTTGCCAATATAACTTTCGTTACTAGGTGGGCTACGTTTTTTTGTTCAAAAAATTAATATAGCGTACCTTTTGACCGAATTTAAATTTGTTACATTCATACAAATAGAGACTGTTAAATAAATATGTAAAAATACAAAGAGAAATATCAATTGAATAACAGCGTTTCAAACGTAATAAGATCCAATAATTCAAATATATAACTAACTAGCCGTGCCCCGCGCTTTTACCCGCGTAGTTCCGGGTATAAAGTAACCGGGATATAAAGTATCCTATTTGTTAATCCAGGGTATAACCGATCCAGCCGTTTTGGCGTGAAAGAACTACAAACATACATCCATACATACATTCTCACAAACTTTCACATATATAATATTAGTAGTAAAGGATCAAGCCCTATGTCAATATGCACTACGAAAAATGTCGGCGTAGAGTATACGACGCGAAATGATTTATGATTTCGTATGCAACGAACGACTCAAAACGATATGTAATGACAAATTCAGGGAAAACCAGGCGAATTAGTGCATCCCCAATGTTGCGGCCCCTGTTTAAAGCTTGCTATATATTATGTATATTGTATTTAACAAGCTGCACCCCGCGGTATTACCCGCGTTTCTACATGTATATATACACAAACCCTCCTCTGGAATCGCTCTATTTGTAAAAAAAAGCGCATGAAAATCGTTTGCGTAGTTTTAAAGGGGTAAGCATACATAGGGACATATTATAAATGAAAGCAACTTTGATTAATATGTTTATGTCAGACAAGCTTTATATGTAGGTATCTTAAAAGAAATTTCCGAATTAATTATAATGAATAGTATTTAACCATTTCACTATGTCCTTTCAATGTGTACTAAATTATCAATATTAAGAAATGTTTATTTAGAGTATATTTTATTCAGGCTCGTAGGAAAGTGGTGTTACCGTTAACATTATTAGTTCAATTAAACACCGCTAGGCGGCGTTCTAAGAATATTGTGTCAACCAAGTTACGAACCTTATCACAGTTCCTTTACTACTTCATAGAAACTCAGCTATTGTACACAAGGTGGCGTTGTATAAAGTATTAGGTTAGGATTACTTTAATATTTTGAATAAAAATAAAAAAAAATTATTAAATAAAACGTATTAAGAAATAAGTTGGTTTTATATTTATTTGTTTTAAGTAGATTATAAATAGTATTGGACTATGGTTGTACGCTAGTCGCTACTAGATGGCGCTGGCTGCTTAATAGTTGAATGTCCGATGTAGTACTCATGTAAATAAGATTGTTTTGAACCGCAGCTGTTATGCGCGGGCACGTAACGTTTCGTAACGCGAAAATGCACCGCCAATTGACTTTACCTACAAATGGAAGTTAAGGTCGGATATTTTACTTATTGCATATTATTATGAGTGACGTTACCTTGGCGATTGCAAAAAGTAGTGAATTGTGAGTCGTGTGCATCGATTACTGAACGCAGCGAGCTGTCAGCGGCGGGCGGCCATCTTGTCCGGTTTCCCGCCAATTGAATGATTGCGCGGGAGCTCGGCGGTGTCAAGGTGATGTTTTGTGTTTGTTACCTTTGGGCATTTTTATTATGCCACGAGAGTTGTTCAATTGTAAATGTATGCTTAAGTAACGATGGGTGTATAATATTTGGATGTAAATACCGGTTTAAACTAGATTAACCTGGTTAGAGTTGTTTCACTGCTAAAACGATTTAAGCATAAATAAAAAGCATAGTTTTTGAAAGAATATGCGTCATTCAAAACTCTTTTCAGGTCAAAAGGCAATTAGTTTCCATACACATATTTTCTATCAAAAAAGTATTATTTATGAGGTTGTATTAAAATGTGATGAAAAAAAATGATAAGGTGGTACCTTTTTATATATTCTTCTTCTTCTTCTTCGTCGTAACCTCATGGCTGAGGGTCGTGACCACCATAAGCAGCTCTGCAGGTCAGGGCTCTCCAGTACCCTCGGTCTTGGTATATATAGGAAACAACAACAACCATCATCAGGTAGTAGATAAGAATGAGCTTTAAAGAAAACAATGAAAGTGTATCTTAGCTGCTCTTGTATTAGGAAGTAGGCCTCCAATTAATCTCGCTTGACTAGCGGCCAGCGGAGTGCCGTTATGTCAAAACAATAGGGACTTTGAAAAATAGTCTATTGATAACAGATATAGTGACATTGTTCGAGACATTCAGTATATATCTGTTTAAAGAGTAGGCGAGAAGATACGAAAGAATCTCGAATGTCATATACAGGGCGTTAAAGACGAAACTCCGAATACTGAAACAGAAGATAGTATTCGTATTACTCTTTGATTATAGCTTAGTGCACATCACATGATCCTGACGCTGATATTTGAAAAGTTATATGTTTTAATAATTTGTTTGTTTATTTTATGCTATTTTTATTATGATGAGTTCAGTCACTATAGTTTGATACAATATTACGTAAAAAATGTTCAATGAATGAGATCAGGAATGAAGATGAAACTAGATAAAGCAAGTTAAACATCGACTATTTCCTACTTATTTCAACTAGGTTTCAACTAAAACGTTTGCATTTTAGTGCTAGATATAATAGGTACTTCTCGAAACAGGTATTTTAGTAGGAAAACCCTCATAGCGTTATCCTTTAAACCAAATATAGCACAACCAAAAATACCATAGAGTTACAGTACCTATAGGCTATGTAGCAAATTGTTGTCCTTAACGAATTTATTACAAGGAAAATTAGAATAAATGTTTGGAACGTCATCTTTATTTAAAATATATCTTATATATTTATTCCTTTTCGGCAGCCTATAGAATAGTTAAATAGTAGGTACATTACAGTACAGTACAAATAATCTTTTTACCACTATTATGTACCCTTGTAGATGTTCTAATTTTGTTTTATTTATCTATAGGTACTAAAATTATAAAGAAGAAAAGTTTGTGCGTTCGTGAAACTGTAAAGGGATCTACTAAACCGATTTTAAGGAATCTTTTACCAATAGAAAGCCACATTATTGCTGAGTGCCATAGGCTATATAAAAAGGGATTGTTAACATTATGCCCAATGAAGTGGGCACGGGTCATCTAGTATACTATAAAGTGTAAATATAAAGTGCTATAAGCAAATAAATCGCCATTATTGTAAATATGTGAGTGAAGTTTTAAGGCGGATAAAATGACGGAACATGGCTGGTTAACAGTAAATACTAACATATTAATTCCGTATGTTTAGCCAGCAGAGTTAACGCCCAGCGTTGGGATAAATCGATTATATTTGCCGTCTGAGGGAACCTAACTTTGTTAGACCCGCGCTAATCGACCATAGGGGTGACGGTTCGTTTATTTATATATTTATTTATTGTTAGAAATTTAGATATTTTTGTACTGTTAGTTCTGGTTGGCTGAAGTTTATTGGTTTCGTATAGATTCTTCTTCAATCTTATTTTTAGAGAGGTGTATTCCTAAATGATTAATAAAAGTTTTTTTATTGATGTTCTTTGTCTATGGTCTAGACATCGGACTCTGTATAGTAAATTAGCTGTAACAAAAGAAACTAAAGACTAAAACGAAAACATGAATACGAAAATCTTAAAACGTAAGAACTATAAACTATTTTTTATTTTCAAAAGGTTAGCATTGTAATAAATAATATCCTATATAATACTTAAAGGATACAAAAAAAAGTTCTTTAAAGAGACCATTATTACTATTATGAGTATTATGTTAGGAATAAAAACTTTAAAGTGGCAGCCCTAATCGCGCATAATTTCCTCAACAGTTGAGCCGTTTGATATGCACTCCCTTTTGATGTTTAATCGATACACATTTCAATGAAGTTTGATAAGCAATTAAAGTTGTACATGTTCTCGAAAAATATTGGTTGTTTTTGGAAAATTTGGTAGGTAGCAGTATAAGTAGAATATATTCTCATTGTGACAGCCCTGTTTTTAATATTTACATGTGTAAGCGATGCGTTCTGGCTTTGAACGATTATACTTTTGTATGTTAAATACATGATATAAAACTTGTACCTATATAAGAGTTTGTTATCCATAAAGATATAAGCAAACGCAGGGACAGACAAACATCGGAAACTATTTATTTTATACTATGTACATAAATAAATTAATTTAAATAAGTAGGTGGTTATAAAATTTAAAATATATTCTTTTATTTGAACTAATTTGTCATACACGGATGTATGTTTGTTATTCTTTCACGCAAAAACGGCTGTACTGTTTTAGTTGAAATTTGGTATGTAGATAGGTGGTACCCTGGATTAACACATAGGACACTTTGCATCCCGGTATTGCCCCGGAAACGGGAACTACGCGAGTAAAACCGCAAGGCAGTGCTAGTTAGCGTATAAATATCAAGAATGAAATCTCCTTTAACAAAAGCTGTAATGAATCCGATATAATTGTTCATAAATTACGTAACGCATTCTTCCCCCACAGTCCACTCGGCACGTGTGCTCGATCGCATTGGCCTATATAAGGATGGCCATTTACGTCGCCTCATTAATTCTCTTCACTAGATGGTTAAGGAATTTTATGTATTACACAAGAGTTTGTTGGATGCAGTAGGTTTGGATGTGGAGGAAATGTGGTGTAAGTGTAGTATGATGTACTAGCCGTGTTCTGAGGTTTAACCCGCATTTATTTATGTATAAAAGACATAAATCTTTCTCTTGTTTTAAATATTTTAACTTGTATGTTCTTATTAAAAAAGAGTAACTATCTAGAGTTTCTTGCCGGTTCTCCTCTGTAGAAACTGCCTTCCGAACCGGTCACGAGGTTTTGTATGTGTAGTTTTCTCTCCCGTGATGACACAGGTTGTCTATGTGGTAATCCAGATTATTTGTGTGAAACAGCATCAAATATATATTAACATTACATAAATTCTTCACGCTAAAATATGACATTATTTGATTTTGTTTTCTAGCATTTTTTAAATTGTATGCTTATATTTTACTAATTTTCGCTTATTTAAGTATATAATCTTTGGTGAAACTGAACCTATATAGAAGTGTATCTATAATGAATAGATTCTCAAACAATGTAGTTAACACTTCAGACCCTAGTTCTATTCTCGTCGAAGCAAAAGGACCCTTCCTAACCTTGACGCTTGTTAACCGATATGTCTGGTCTTACATAAGATACTGATATTAGGTGTGGGATACAGTGTTAATGGTCGTCAATTTAACACTTTGTGTTACGGTTTGTTTTGAAAGGTTTGAAAGGGGAGGCTTATACGTATTCTACTACGTGACGTGATAAAGGTAATAAAGACTTGTACGATATTTGCTTTAATTAAGTCGTAGATTGTTCAGTGTAGGAGGTAAGTATAGTGGATTTTACACATATAGATTGCAGATTTGATCTCTTTAAGGTTAGGGGATAGGCTCTTAGACTGCATCTTCGATGTAGATCAAGAAAGATCACTGTCAAATGATTGCTTATTACGAAAAAAATATTATGGTATATGAAAGGAAACCTGACAGGACTAAAAGATCTATGTGTGGAGGATCTAGTAGAGTTTTTTTGCACGAAATGATGTTACTACACGACACAAATGGGGAGCGTCGGTGTAGTGCACCGGAGTTGGGCTTTATAGCAAAGTTCCGGGTAGCACTGAATTGGCTATGGGCTGGCGTTACTCTTACCATCAGGAGTGCGTCCAGCTCGTCTCCCCTCTTCATATTATATATAAAAAAATTAAATATCTATAGGTATGTTATAAGCGCAAATTTTGGTTGCCTGGTTTACTCGTTCCTGGAACGAGAACATCGCGAGTAAAACCGCGGGGCACTGCTAGTAATAATCCGTCTAACTATTAAGATATATGTCTGACGATATAGCAACATCAAGTTTATGTATGGGGCGACTTTTATAAATAGCGATAAAAACTGATAAGCAATTTTCGATAATGTGTCATCGAGTCAGGTATCCCCGGGTTGCCGTGGAGCGGAAAATTGAGAGCTCTCGTACAATATGGCAACATTGAAGATGGTCTTAAATTCAAGCGGCCATTTTGTCTGCACGGGAAAGAATTAAGCTAGCTAGCTTGTTGCTACATGAAGGTTTTCTTATTTTACTTTTGAAATATGTTTAAAGATTAAGTGTTCGTTTGACATTATTTATTTGGTACTACTTTTAGTAATCAATAAATAGAATAATAATAATAAAATGTATTTATATCCTTAGATTTTACAAGTAAATTTTACGCTTGTAGTTTGTTTTACGTTTACTTTAAAAATACAAATTCAGTTAGGATGAAGTGTGATCTTCTAAGATATTATCTATTTATTCCATTATAAAAAGGAATCAGTTTGCTAAAAATCTTTAAAAAATTTTTACATACACATATTGTATGTATTTTTCAAAAAGATCAACATTAATACAATTAATTTAGTTTTATACAAACTCCTGCAAAACGGATACTTATTTATTTTTCAAAACTAGAATCATACCGAAAACTTATACCCCAAACCAGTATTTAAATAATTCAGGACATTAAAATATTTATTAAAAGCTATCATCATTGCTCCTGTCGTAATTACCCTTTAATTTCGAACAAATACGAAACAAAAAAATAACATTACTCTAATTACAACTGACAAGGATAACCTTTAAGCGTTTGTGTCAAATAAACCATAATAAAGAAATTAAAAATGTTCAAGCGTTGTTGCGTTTTACCCAACAAGTCCCCTGAGGGTAATGTAAGGAGTTTTATGGAGTCTCCCGGAGCGCCCTTGTACAAAATTATGTTTAGACTCAACCAGCCGTGATAAGCTTGTTATTAGCTAACGTGATTATTTAAAATTAAAATCGGCACATTTTGATTTTTTATTTCTATACGTTTTTCAGACGATTACAGCAGTTGTTGAAGATATTTTAAGTTGCAAAAATAATTAACACTAAAAGGTTTAATTGAGTTATTATATCTTGCCAATGCACAATCTTTTGGTGTTGTGACGATGTCTATTTTTAATATGTTCAACAGCTTTTTTTTGATAGATAGTTAACTTATAACGTGCAGTACACATTCATCTTTATTTTAATTTTCCCATGAGTGGGAAGGCAAAAGGAACCCATACCCACCCATGAGCCCATACAGCCACGTCTTTAGTTATATTTTTTCAGTGGAAAAGGCTTAAAGCCTTGCAAAAAAATTAGAGCGGGGATAGTTTATAAAAAACGACTAAAATATTTTATAGAATTTTGGTGACGCTCTTTTGTATTCTCTCTTAGAAACTTAGACCTAAGATAGTATTGCCTTAATAAATTAGCTATTCAGTGAGTATCGTATTAAGCAGACGCTATCAAGGATCCGACATACATACATATATGCATACATACACTTATGCCTAACGAATATACCAACGAAGCCAATCAACTAATGTCGGCCGCTCATAACCACTTTTATTTGTCCACTTAATGGGGGAAACTAATTAATTGGATGTCGGGAACTGCTGCACCCCGCAACCTGAGTTTTTGCTTATTTTGTATTGAATAATTTTATCGAAACGACACTGATTTGTTTATAAAATTCACTTACTGTTTGTCTTTAGATGGAAAAATTAAAACGAAAAAAGAAAAAAAGGAGGTTTAAAAACCTACTACCTACGCCATGACAGTAATAAATTTTTTGAGTTGTGGTTGGCCTGGAGTTTACTGGTTTCTGGAGTTAACTTTCCTCAAAAACCCAGAATCCAGGCAATCAGAGAAGCCTTTATCGTAGTCTAAATTGTCTTTAATCACAAATCCTTTCGTTTTTAAAGTTCGGCAATACAATCATGAGGTATGGTGAGAATAGCTGCGCTTCGGTAGAATCGAGCTCGTAAAAATCGCGAGAAAGACAACACGACTGGGAACACCAATCAACGGTAGCGCACTCGACGATCACGCGCTACGCGCGCCGTGCCGCTTCCTCGATACCTTATTTTTGGCTTCTGCGCAGGTTTCGTTCAGCGCTAAAGAATCGTGACGCGTACTATTGTACTTGTGTACGCTGAATTGCATTGCATCATAACCGTAAAAACCATGTAAAACTTTTTTGAATGAAAAAAACAAATAAAATTCGACCCTAAATCAAGAAAAGCTTTTATAAAGGGAAAAGAATGGCGATCAAGTTTTCTCTAGAACACACTTAATAAACATTACACGGTCACTTGAAAGTCTGTGTCTGCTAAATTGCTCGTATTCCGAGCAGCAGACCGTGCGTCGATCGCGTTGTTGATCAATGTCCAGCATCCGTTAACTTGCGTCTTTATGCAATAACCAGACTTGATCAGGGACCATTAAGTAGACTTTTTTTTAAAGCCTTTTTATTTAATTTTCCTCACCTCTTATGATTATAATACACTAGCTATTGCCCGCGACTCCGTTCGCGTGGACTTTCATATAA
>DWAJ01000733.1:0-28679 GCA_018238005.1 Eurema mandarina
CAATAATGAGTTTAGAACTTTAGTTTAATCAACTTACCTACGATAAATTATAATTATTTTAAGTAACTATTGTAAAAAAATATAAGTATTAGAAGAAAATCAATATTGATTTTGAAAATACGATCGTGGAAAAAGTACCTACTCATGCAGCTTTATTATTTTATCACAAACTGCTATCACCGGATCCGGAGACCGGATCCGGTATTGTGGTACCGGATCCGGTAACCATCAAATGATGCCGGATCCGCCGGATTACCGGATCCGTTTTTCCGGATTGCAATCCCTAATTGTTTATAATATGAGGGTTGAACGTGTAAGTGTAACAGAAGTCAGAACCCACTTTTGACAGTCTAATCCGGTCTAACGTAAATCAAAACATGCTGTCTGTGCGTATCCTAATTTTAGCAAATAATCAGAACTGAAGCGGAAATTACGTATGTAAAATATAATACACACATACACATACATTGTATAGAGTATATGAATGTGTGTTATGGCTTATGACGTATTTGTTGTTTGATTAAGAAAGCTATTTAGTAAGTATATTGTTGGTTTTTAGGAGGAGGCTGTAACCTTTGTTAACGTGTTTAATCCCTACTAATATTGTAAATGCGAAAGTAACTCTGTCTGTCTGTTACGTTTTAACGCCAAAACTACTGAAACGATTGTAATGAAATTTGGTACACAGATGGTCTAGAGACTGAGATATAACATAGGTTACATTTTAACTAGAAAAAGGGTTAAGGGGTTAAGGGTTAAGGGGGGGAAGAGGAGTCAAACTTTATATGAAAGGTTTCGCGGACGGAGTCGAGGGCAACAGCTAGTAAACCATAATATGTGAGTTATAATGCGTATAGCCTACCTTTTCCGGTTGGTGATTCTGATGATTCAGGATTTTTAATAAGTGGTCATAGAATCCAGCAACACACTCGTAATAATGAAAGTGTCAAGGGTGGCGTAGATCACTTTATATAAGGTGACGTTCTAACTCATTTGTTTTAACATCAAATTGATATGTTTTTAAAAGAACTTACCTTGATATACCTTAAAACTGTGCTCATAACTGCTAATGTAGTAGGTATAAAGTTCATTTCAGACCGATCAATAGCAGACGGTAGGTGTAAGGTATTACAAACACGGCTACGGTCCAAGCAAACGATCCGAAGTCAATATTTACGGCATGCGTAAAATGTACCTACTAAAGGTTTTTTATGATTGCTCTTAATAACATTTTTAGGTTTACTTTGATGGCTTGCAATGTCTTTTAATAAGTATAGTTTGTTCTTCTATATATTGTATAGCTATAGGGTTTCTAGGACGATTTAATATCTTGCATATATAAACTATTGTATGAAATTGCTCGTCTTACTATTGTTTCAAAGTTGCAACCATGTACTATTGTCATTTTATTAATGACCGTAATGGTTGAGCTATTAAATTGTTAGTAGATACTTCTTATAGAATCATACTTTTCATTGCTGGTTTTAAAAAGCTATTTAAATCTAGTGCTCAGTACTAATTAGCTTTATTTAATAATTACTCTGCTCCGGATGAAGCCAGTTTATAGTTCTTATTTTAAATTTCTCGGAATAGCTCACAACACTTCTAATGGTAAATTAATTTTCAATATTAGTTTAGTTAGTATAGAGATTAACCACTTCGAACATTACATCTGTTATGTACTCTCAGTAGAATAAACAACATACAATTTATTTAGTTTGTCTAAATTTGAATCGTTTGAGAGTATCGAAATTGACATTGTAACACAATTAAATTTATAAAAAGTCACTATTAGATTTCCTAACCGGTGGTTTAATATTGTTTTGTAATATAATGACGATCCAAGCGTATATATGTATAGCAGTACATGTAGCCTAGTTGAATATTTGACTATGACTTTGAATGAATGAATGAAAATTTAAATTTGGATTACGTATTACCTGTGTTCCTATATATGTTGCTCTGATGTTGTTAATGGGTTGTATAAATCAGTTCACAGGCTGCCTTTGTGTGTTAGGTTAGCGTATAAAGTTAAATTGCAGTGTATAACCCTGACCTCGGCGGCTTGGAACAAAGCTTAAAGCTCCGTCACGAAAGGTCAGGCCTTATTTGATTAGAGGTTTCGTGGTGTATTGGAAAAACGTTTGGCGCAGAGCCTGTGGAGCTACGATCGAATGTAGCTACTGCTTAGCTACTACTGTTATTTAGTTTAGCTTGGTTATTTCTTTGAGGATTATATGATGACAAATTTTTGTATACTATACATTAAAACGTAGATAGTTTAAAAATTATTGTATGTATTTATTATGTGTAGGTACATGTTTATTGACTTGATTCTACTATGAACACATATTTAAAAATGTAGCTACACAGTCAGGATTATCAATTTTTTTTTAATAAAAGACATATTTATAATTAGTATAGTTAAGTTATTTTACCTCGAACGTCGAACGTATCCAATTTTACGCCCCTCGTAATAAAATATAAACGTTACCTAATAAATTGCTATAGCTAATTGTATTTGTAGTGATTCCATAACAGTCGAAGAGAACTATGATTCATAATTAGCGGAAAGACCCGATTTATGTCCCCTCCGTGACGTCATTCGACATTGCTATCATTATTCAATTAAAACGATTCCTTGCAACCTACCACATAAGGTTCAAATTAACAAACTAGTTATACAACAACATCTAATAGCCCTAAATTCTACTATTAATATCAATTACCGATAACCAAGCTTCAATTAGTAAACTGTGTTCCTTTAGAAATAAACGGTTTGTTAACTTTTGAATAACGCTCGTATTCTCCTGAACTTCCTTTTGTGTTCGTTCAATGACTTCAGTTGAAATATGAGAATCATCACGATTATTAATTTTAATTTGAGGCTTTGTTGATGTTTCTGATGGAGTGGCCTATTTCTATTCGGTAGGCTTTACTTCAAAGGTCGTTGGCTTGACGCCTCAAAGTTTAATGTTGGTTTTATATATCAAAAAGGTCTGTTTTGTGTACGGTAATGCCAAGTAAGGTTGAACTAGTTTAATATTTTATTCTTTTGTTGGTTTGGTACTAAGGATATTTGGGGTATATGTGCGGCTTTTGTGATAAGCTGGGTTTAACGCAACAAAACGTCACACAACAAATGTTCAAGACCCCTAGTACATATTACCTTCAGACTTCACGAATATAACTTAAATTAAATTTTAAAGAAATATCTTGTGCTGGGAAAATAAATGCAAATTTAAGACTTGTATAAAGGTTTTCTCATGAGTTCCATTGTCAGAACTGGACCAAATTTTTATAGACAATACGAGAAGCATTAAAATAAAATAAGAATAATCGAAATTTGTTGTGAATTCTGAGATGACAGATATATATATAAGATGGATCATTTTATATGGAAATTGCGCCTGATCGTGTATTATTTTGTTGATTTAAGGAGTTTGGATGGTCATTTCCTCTCAACTAAATGGATGATCATTAATCAGTCGAACAACACAATAAAATATATCCAAAGACATATAAGCAGGGTTCAGAAGTTTCAGATTCAGGGTCTAGTAGCGGTAGCGACATATTCATTAATGTTTGACAATCAGCTACAATGCATATTTAGGTACCGAATTCCATAAAGTTCCAGAGATGTTATTGAGTGCTAGTATGTAATGGTTGGCAAGCGTTTCGACACGTTGACGGTGGCGTGGTTCACTGTATGTTGCCAATAGTTGTTGCCATAATAGGGTTTCACAATAAGAAAGCTATTAATGGAAGTTGTGGTTAATTGACTCTTGTAAGAAAATTTTTGCTTGTGTTTAGATTTGTACTATAATGCTAACTTTGTCGTTTCTAGAAGGTTATTTTGAGGCAGTTTCGAGTTTAGCAAGTCGGTATGATTTGCGCACTTCATGTAGATTCAAATTGTTTGCGGAATAAAAGTTCGAGTGTGTGGGAGAGTTTACACGGTTCAAAAATAATACACTAATATATAGTAGTACTTCAATGGCGTTGTTTGTGTTAATGCTGACTGTGTCTAACGATTTTTTTGGTATTTTTGGTTAAATAGCCTATGATATGAAACACGAATGATAAAGATTTCTTTTAAAGGGTAAAAAAATTGTCAAATTATATTTAGAAGAATCAGAGATAGCCCAGGACCAACTTCCCCTAATCTAAAAGTCATTTTTGTATATATTTATAATATTAAAAAAGATAATAAATAAATTAAAGATTAACGTGTTAGTGCCACCTGTTGGGAAAGTGCTCATTAAAACTTATTGAACCATAAAAACTGATGCAAAGCATTGATGATATGTGAAAGCAATAAAACGTTTATATAAAACTCACATGCACGAGGCTTTTCATCTGCAAAACAAACTTTGATCCCAAAATAGATTTAATATCGATTTTTACTCGAATAGATTCAGTTATTTACGTACGATATTTACTTAGGTTTCAATACAAAGTCTAAGTTAATTAGTGTTGAAACAATGCACCATTGATCTATGATTAATTGCTACTAAAATTAAATACAAACAACGCGAAGAAAACATCGCCAACGCAGTAAGTAGGTATGTAATATGTATAGCGAAGTGAAAGAAAATCGTCAATAACAATCGATCAACGTGTGTATTAGTTTATTTTAGACGCCATTAGTTTCAATTTAGCTTATTATTATCTTTCGAGATAATAAATATTTAAATTTTGTTTGGGCATGTCGGAAAATCTAGCACAGTGCAGAATGCAGTTTGTTTATTTTATTTTTATTTACCCTTTATTAAATTTGTTTGTCAGTGATGAAATACAATATGGTCAATATAACAACTACAAAATGGATCTCAATTTAAATGTTAGATTTTGGCGAATAATGTATTGAAATTTGAACGACAAAAAGTAATAAGGACAGCGTAGCTAATAATAAAAATTATGAGCAAAATTTCCGTATATCGATATTCCAGCCGTGTAAATAATAAAATTGCGTAGACTCTCATAATAGAATTGGCGGAGTCGTATTCGAAGAGCTAGTTTGTTGATATGCAGCTGTAAATAACGCGAAATATACTGCGTATGCGTGGCTCATTGGTTCTTTGAATTTGGAGAATCAATACCTCGAGAGTATCAATCTGTCTTTAGATTTAGATTGAGTTTGTGAAAATGTATTTATACTATTATTCTAGAGAGAGATGTGTTTGTCCGATATGTTGTATACTTATATGTATTAAAGAGTGATGTCGTTTGTTTTATTATTTACATTAGATTGGCTTCCATTACATTGACGCTATTGGAAACATTTGAAGAAAGCTTTGATCGTTGTGAAGTTACAATATTTCCAGTTTATATAGATCATAGGTCAATTTAATTGGAAACCCAAAAAGTATTTGGTTACAAAAACCCTTGGAAAAGAAACAGCAGTGTTTCAAAGTATATGATAATATACTAGGAGGAAGAGTTTCTTTGAATGAGTTGTAAAATTGCCCGTCGGATTTGTTTTTGTTTCGTAGTAGAAGCGTTTATATGTAGTTAATTTAAGCGCGTAAATTGTAATTGGTTCTGTGAATCGAGGCAAAGCAACGTCTTGAGTAGGTATATCAGTTTTAAATAAATTTAGATAAGCTGCAGATGTGTGATTAGGTATATGGTATAATAAGGGGAAATAAAATGTTGTTTAGATCATTCTTGTATCGGATTAAAAGATTGAGTTTCGATTAGTATTAGAATCGATTCCTACACATCGTTTGGATGTTCTTATGATATGTACTTTCGGTTTTAGAGATTTGTAGTAATATAGTCCTTAATTGGAGTCCTGTAGAAATGTTTAGTTTATATAAGAGAGTACTTATTAAAACTTTATTTATGTTACCTAGTGTAGCGTTTCAAGCTTATTGATTTAGCTTTTAATATCGGTTTCGTGGTCGAGGACAATAAAATGGTAAAACTATCGTATAGATTATATCTAGGTATAACCTACCCAGGTTAGACTAGGTGGTGGGTGGTTCGCAGGTGAGTGACCCTGTATTTTGTTTACCTGTAACCGCTCGGTCGATACTCGCTCGTCAACCTTGAAATGCTTAATACACTTGATAGAACTCTCTAGAACAAAGGTAATCTCTCCTAATCAGTATTTGTGTTTGCATTCCAAGGAGTCCTTGCTAAGATAAGTGAGGTGAGATGTCTGTAATTGTTTTTCGTGTTTCGTCCGAGATTAAAGATAGCAAGGAAGAATAGAAAGGTGTTTTAAAGTGTGAAGACGCGATGACGATTAAGGAAAAGGATTTGCGGCCTTCTTAAAGACATAGAAATACTGTCTTATCCAAAACTTGTTTCGATTATGTTAATATTGTGAAAGTGTGTTTTCAACTTTTTCTCAGCAAAACTAAATGATTGTATAGTAAATATTCTTTTCCATCTAGGTATCATATAACATACGTTGAATGTAGAAAATACTTCTAAAATAAATAAATCGTGAATTTCGAATTATCCGCGATCGTATTGGTAAAGATTTGCGTAATTTAATGTGCGTCTATAATAGAAACGTTAGAGGGAAGTGGAAGTAATGCATACAACGATAACTCTGAGGTCACGGTTTATGATTCGAATCGTTCGATCAGATATAGTTGATAATGTATACAATTTGTCGGCACCGCTGAATATTTAGCGGGGAGGGCGGTCTGTTGCGGTGCGAAAGTAAAGCTCCAATGATTTATGCTCTCCTGGTACTTTTTCATTTTCCCAATAGTATCTTTGATATATTTATAGTTAAAAAACTACTTATTTTCCTTTTATTGATTAATCGATTAGGATGTAAAGTTTTTAGCAGAGTTGCCTTTTCTGATTTATTTTATTTTTTTTACAATTCAAGAAAATTGGTCTTGCAATAAAAACGCTCCATTTATTATATGTACTGCAGGTTCGCGGTGAAAATGTAAATTTGAACATTAATATTATTTTATTGTCATGACATTTTTGTTACATGTTTGATGTATTCAGTGTTCATCTAGTCTCTATAAAAGTAGTGTCAATGTAACGGGTTCGCTGGTTTCACAATAATGCGATGTATCAGTGTTGAATATATGAATGTATTGTATTTGTATTATGAATAGTGATAAACACGTGTAATCGTTATGTCCGGGCTGTGTGTGAGAGGAAGTAATAGTTTCTATTAGGCAAAAAAAAACAAGTGGTAAATAACTGTTTTGTAGTACCATGACGAGTCAAAAGTATTAATATATGAAGCCTAGTTTTAGAAGATACTAGCTTTTACATGCATTTAACAAAATGAAAACTAGCATATTATGTTTATTTTGATACCTCCAAGAAGAATATGTGTACAAAATTTCATGTTGATCGGTCCAGTAGTTTTTGCGTGAAAGTGTAACAAACAAGCCTACTTTCTCATTTAGAATATTAGTAAGGATGTATTTTGACAAGAAAAAGGGAACGTTACTAAGAATCTAAATACAGAACAAATGTTAGCAACGAATCTGTTTTTGTTTGAAGGCAAAATTGTTCCAATTTTTTACATTATGACACATTTAGTTAGTTTGATTCGAGAGAGAGTTTCATAGAGGGCAAGTTAATCACTAGCATTTGGGCATTTATCCAGATTGAATAAAGGATTTTAGGTCAACGGTCTAATGCGCCCTAAAAAGTTAACCCACAATCCCATATTTGGCACAAGTTACCCATTTTCGTGCAACGACATGGTTTTGTTCAACATACAATTGTAATAATTGCTCTAAAAGAAATGTCGAGTCAAATATACTAAAAAAGGTTTGCTTCTAAATACAAATACTCTTTTGAATGGTCATAGTTTTATTAAATATTGAAGTGACCTGTCCAGACAGTAGTTTCTTTAGAAAAGAACTGGTAGTAAATTTAATATTTAATTATTAACATTATTTTCCTTATAATATTTTTAATTGTAGAGTACATTAAATAGTTACGTCTTTTAAATGTATAATATGCAATAAAAATTCCGTAATAACTTTGTAAGTAAAATGGACTGAAACAGATGAGGTTATCTTCAATAACAACAGTTTCATGTGACGACAACATATTTGAATGTTTAATACAATTCAAATCAAGTGTTTTTTGGCGTTCCAAATTGTATGGTGATTTATTCAAAAGCCTCTACAGTGTTCTAAATATACATGATGCTGCGGCTATGACGTCAACGGGTGTCGGGGCGAATAAGTTTAGAACTGAAAGTGCACATTTATGATTGAATAATCAACAATGTATACAGTGAGGCTATAAATACACAAGAGTTCAAAAGTTTCCTGTCTATCAGCATTTTATCTATCAATATACCAAAGACTAGCAGACCCGTGCCCACTTCGTTGGGCATAATGTTAACAATCCTTTTTTTATATAGCTTATGACACACAGCAATAATGAGGCTTTCTATTGGTGAAAGATTTTTTCAATCGGTTCAGTAGATGAGTTTACCTCTTGCAATTTATCAAACAAACAAACTTTACTTCTTTATAATATTAGTATAGATCATATACTTAGGTAATGAACTACGTATTGCCATTTCAAATTGATGTTTGGGATTGAATAGTTTTAAGCAAAGTTACGCTTTTAAAGACGGCCCAACGCGACTTGGTTCACGCTGTACCTATCGTACCAAAAACCTTATAGGTTATACCCTTTTTTTTGACGGGGGGAAACCCTCTTACGGATATCGCGTCCTCCTCGGGGGAGAAGGAGGCGGTTATGTCGGACTCGCCAGAAGGGCCCTACCGACTAAAACCCACCAGTGTTCCGTCGCGCACCCTTTCGGGGGGCGGACCTGCTGAGGACGCACGAAGCAATCGTCCGCAGGCTTTAGGTCTACAGTCTACACCTACCATATTTTTGCTTAAGCACTATCCTCGTAAGACGTACATCCAGGAATATTCTGTAAAAAGATTAAGTAATTCGCATTAGCTGTTATCGAGTTATGCATCTTACTAACCCATTTGGCGTTTCATTTTTATATAAATACCTAATCAGCAGTGAGGTTATAAATATATACAAGATATCCTGTATATCAGTATCAACTGTTTGGACAAAAAAAATCTTTGATCTTGATCATAATATTTGAAAGTTAAGTAGAGTAGTTGCTTGATAGTGAAACACTTTGGAACATAGATACGTTAGTTAATATGGAGTTGAAATATGTATGTTATGATTGTACGTGTAAGCTAACCTTGAATTAAGGCTGGTTTTAAAGTTTGATACTGTTAAGGAAATAAAAAATGGATTCGTTGAATGAGTTGATGTATATTATTATAACGGTTAGTGGTAGTTTAACAGATTCTCAATTCCGTTTTAAATAGCAGAATTTTTGCTAGAAAAGTTTGGTAGAATTTTTCTCTCGTTTGAATAATGTTCTAGAAAGATCTTCGCTAGTATGTCCAAGCAAGCCATACTAGCAATCTGACTGTTCATTAGCAGTAACCGTATTACTCATCACTTCCTGTAATGCATCATTGATTGAAGTATGCTTATGTTTTGAACCCACAACTTACGCATCGTTACCTTAACCTTACATTATTTGTTTTATACGCAGGGCATTTAATAGGCTTCCATATAGTCTAATGCTACTCCACGGTCGTTGTAAAGACAGCCAATGTAGGGCAATGTCCTAACATAAATACGTTTTAACTTGGCCGCTTATATACCGTTCGAGGCCTTATCTGACTTGCATCTCTGATTATACCAAAATTATTTTTTTCTTGAAAAAAGTGATTCATAGAAACTACTTTTAAATAAAATGTAAAGCAATAATGAAAGTGTTTATCGTATTATTTCTTTATTGCATCTCCGATTATATGAAAACTGAATTTTTCATGTGAAAAGTAATTCATAGACGATAAGGAAGAAGATAAATAAAATTGTGAGGCAATAACGAAAGTGTTTGGTGATGCTAACGATTCTGTGACATGTTTTTTTATGTATAGTAATATTATAAAAAGTTTTTTTTGCCTAGCATAGGCTCTGTAACTTTGTGTTGATTTAAACTTTGATTTTCATGACGCTAATCTATCCTACAGTGACTTGGCAATAATAAGCTTTAGATCTTGGTTTGGTCTTTGGTATTTTAACAATGTTGTATTAACGAAATGGTAACTTTCAGGTTCCAAGCACATCAGCCGAGGGACACTGCGTGTGGTATGGCGTCTGCGCCAACGCCACGGAGACAAAGAAGCGGAACTGCGTGTACGAGGGACCGGCTCGGCCGGTTGACGAGAGCTCTAGGGTGAGTGCTTGATCATGCTGTTAACTTTTGGGGCAAAATCTCTTAGATATTGGTGAGGGAAAATATGTAACGACCGCTACTAATGCGCCGTGTGCATCGCGCTCATGATATTTGTTCGAAACTTAGCGTATACATACAACTTCCTGAAACCACGGAGCCAGTCAGTGGTTCGACTGGTCGAGGATCCTCCCTTTGGTTCAAAGGAAGGTTACATCCTCTGCATCTTGAGTTAGCAAGGATTAAAAGTTTGTGAATAGCGGAAACCTTCACGGCTAGAATAGTTATTAGTTACAGTTAGTCAAATGTTTATCAAGTAAAAACAGAAAGAAATTGGTGCAATTTAGATGTAGGATATGGAATAATTCGCTGTTTTATCTGATCTGGCAATAAGTGAACATGTAATGTTATCGTATAGATAAATACAAATAAACGGAAATAGTGGACACGTGAAGCAAAACGAAACTGCGATAAAGTTCTACATGTTTATTTTATTACTTTTTCACTAGGCTTTAATACTAAAATGTTAGCATGTTATTTCGACAGTTTAATAATTTAACGTAATGGTCGTTTCCTTCCTTAAAAATTAGAAAGAGAGGCAAAATTTATTTGTTCATTTATAATTATCCTGTTTCCTTGTGTAAAAACAAAACCCCAAATGCTATTTTGGGATGAAAAGGGAATTCTCCCGACTTTAAAAATAAGTTCGGGTGAACGAGGTTCGTGATCTGTTTATGTAGGGGATTTAAGATTCCATTGCCGCACTTAGCTTGCGCTTAGAAACGGGATCCGAGTAATTTGAACACCTTTATATAAAATTCATGGCTACTAGCTCTTCCGGCATTCAGTAAAAATCCCTTACTCGATGTATGTGACAAAATAGATGACATTACATACATTCAATTATTACATCAATGAAAGGTTTGCGCTATGTCATCGCGTTAAGGAAAGACAAGGTCTTTATTAATATGCTGTAGACGTTACTTCAAGTGCCTGTCATCAGTTCTCGCATTAATAATTAATAATTCATACTTTTTATCGCGCGAATCAAATCGTTTTCATCAGCTCGTACCCAGCTTGGCTTTGACCCGGTTATAGAAATATTAGGAATTTTAATGTTAGCGTTTAAGTTTTTACGATGAAGGACATGAGGCATGCCATGCAAACTGGGTCAGTAGACGAGGCTGTCGCTGGTCTATATTTAGCATATGCAGCCGTGACGTCACTCGAAGCCTTCGCTTCGTTGAACACATTGGAACTTTTTTTGCTTTTACTCAGCAATCGAATAATCTTCAATGCATTTGATATTATCATCATTAGATGTAAGATCGTTTTCTGTAGTTGTTCTCTTATGCTGTTTTAATGATATTTGACCGGTTTTTAATAAAATGCTTAGTTATTAGTTTAATTTGTAGGGCTATGAAGTTATATTTATTGCTAAGAATCAGCAACTAATTTGGTTGTAAATGTTTTTTTTAAAGTAACCATAAAGAGTTTTTTGTACTGTCCAGTTTAATGGGGGCCTTGGCTTTTAATTATCATTCTAAGATTAGTAACGTGTAAGAGAAATATGTATATACACATTCTGGGACCTCTCAACGAGGTTATAACTGGTCTATATTTAGCATATGCAGCTGTGACGTCACAAACATCCTTGGTTACATCGACAATTGGGAACTTGACCTGGTTGCGTTTTTCAATTATGCAAATGGTTCAGCAAAAGCATTGCGATTGTATCTCGCTTTTGGCACGTTCAAATGGATCGTTAAGGGTTAGATTCCCTATTCCCATTACGATGGACTTAATCCCTTCTTCTATAAATGCTAAAATAAAACTGCCTATATCGAGTTAGTGTCTTTGTTATGCTTCCATATCTAATTCTCAAAAGGAAAGTATTAAATTTGGTCTATAGTTTGGAAAAAAACAAAGGTTACACATACTTGCGAAAAGTTTTGGTAGTTATCTCCCTAGGGCAAAACTGGGATGAGAAATGATGATAAAAATAAACATCTTGAGAAGAGAAGTCTGTTTATGTTAATGTGAGTTTCATTGTTAGTCGCAAGAGCAAAGAACCCACTAATTTGCCAATACGTTTACGAATAATAAATTCATTAACACAATCATTAAACGCAGCAGAGATTCTCGAATGTTCTGCAAGTCATATGCGAGTCATGTCAATTATAAATGCAAAAACAATTAATCATAATTAAAAGTAATAAGCTAAGAAGGTTGTTTATATCTCAACGATTAAAGTGGAACGGTAAATATAGTCTACTAAAACGACTCGAAATACCGAATACACAAGTTAGGTACCTGAGAATAGCTCTTTAATTCAAAGGCTAAAGAAAAATATAAGAAGGATTTAATAACTCACAAAACATAACGTTAATGTTGCGCACGCGCAGCAGTTTATAAAAAGGCGATATATTGAGCGATGATTTCATTACTGTTCTATAGTATACCATAGAATTAAGTAGGAAATGATAATGCAAGCTGTCCTTTGGAATTTAGGCTCTATCAGACTGAGTCATACTATGTATTTACATGATTCGTAACCAGTTCACGGTGACGTCATTGAGATACGATCAAGAAAATTCTGTATATAATAAGATCCTTATTAATGTTATTCTGTTTGTCTATGATTTGGCGTACAGGTTGCTCATAGTATACTCTACTCGCGGTATTGCTACGGGAATGGGCATTTTGCGTGTATGTATTCCCATTGGGCACAGCTGATTCGTATGTTGTTTCGTCACAGTTATTTCGTTACTTTATAAAATAAGCGCCTACAGCTTAAGCCCTCGTGGTACCAGAATCTTGGGTGATTTCGTAACAAAATGTTTCCCGAAAGAAAAGTTTAGCCAATGTCATTGCGGCTTATATGGGTCATTGGATAATGCTAAGAAGATTTAATTTCAGTTTCGGGAACCTTCGCCCAAAATGGATATATATGTACATGTGTTTGTTAATAATAAATACAAATCGAAACAAGTTTGTCTTGAGGTTTTGTATAAAACAAGAATTGTCGAAGGTTCTTGAACAGGGCCGTGTTATGGTCGAATGTTTTGTCCGTTTGTGTAAAAGTAGTTTAACTTTGGTTACAATTTGGAGTAAAGGCTTCTACAAAACTCATTTGTTCTCTCTCACTCTCACTCAGTCTAGAAAAATGTTCTTGGGATCATTCATCATTTGTAGACTGGTTTGTTGTTTTTGTTTATGCATATGCATTGCATAACTGTTCATTTCATTATCTTCAATTAAATAATTAATTAATCATGCAAGCCATGACAAAAGTCTTCTTTTATTTTTATACTATGGAGGTACTTGTCTTTTGATATCCAGCCTCATTTTTGTAAGTTTTACTTCTCTCTATTTAGGAAAAAGCAAAAAAGTGCGGGTATTATATTTTGTTATTATTTAAGATAGTGCACCCCTCCCCGGAGCGAAGTTCCGGGTAGCACTACATTTGTTATGGGCTGGCGTTTCTCTTACCATCAGGAGGGCGTCCAGCTCGTCTCACCATTTCATACAATAAAAAAAAAGATAGTGACTAATACAAGGTGAAGTGTGTTTTCGTATTTGTTTTTGTTTGGTTTCGTTTTGGAAGTGTGCCACCTAACAACGAACTGTAGCGTTAGTGACGTCCAAATCACAACAGGAATTGAAGTTTTTGTTTTGGGCGTAACAGCTCGTAGCTAATATGCATGCTTTTTTGTTAGACATTGCTCGCCAGCTCATGTTACGTAATTTGAATGCTGTATGAATACATTAATATATAATTTATGCAAGTATTCTCGTTATGATCATAATATAACCAAAGGCTCTTTAATATAAAAACTTTTAATGTTAAACATTGACCTATCAACTCTTAATAAACTCACAATTGTAAATTGCATTGATCTGGTTTCTCGGAGGTTTCCACCAATACATAGATTCAATCGTGACGATGATTTAGGAATACGTATTCAAAGCGTAGCCGGGGTCGATAATAATTGTTAATTAAATTTTAAATACGCTTAAATAATTTGCAGCAAAAAATGGATTCAAAATTGTTGGCGACGTATTTATCAACGTCAATTTTCTTTGATTCTTTGTTTTGTTTTTACGAGGTTATTTTATTCCAATTATTTTTATGATCCCTCAGTTTTTGTATGAAAAATGTCACAGCTCGATGACCACTTTATTCATACTTCCCAAATGCGTTTTTAATTATGCCTATTACTATTTATTATCATATTTTTGTTCGATTCAATTATTTGATAAATATATTATAATCCTTTATATATATTTTTTAATTCAATTCCTGTAACCTTGGCAAAAATGTTCGGATTTCAAAGTTTCGGACTTTGTCTGCCTAACATCCTAAGCGGTCTTAGTGGTGATCAAAGTATGTTTGTTGAAATTGGGAGTGCGGTCTAATGTTAACTAAACAAGTCTCTTCCAGGTTAATGAATAGGCAACACTATTGCGAGCTTTGCGTCTGTCCATCACTCAGTTGGCCAGTTGCTCGCTTGCTTGCGCTTGCACATCAATTAAGCTATATTATAGCATTAGATGAAACATAAAGTGAACAGGAGAGCTATTGTAAAGAGCATATTTTTATCTTTTCGTGTGTTAGTCACTGTATCACTGTTATATCTTATAAGCAACCTGATTCACAGGAAAACTTGATACTGAGGACATACGACGTACTAATAGCTGTTCTTGTATGTGACATTGTTATAAATTATGCCACTTATTTTTCAAAAGGTTACGTGTCTGTGTCTGTAGTAAAGGCATATTTGAAGATATTGTTTGGTTGGAAATGGCACTGTTTGTCCGTCTCACTAATAATGTTAATGATGTCAATTATGTTTGTATAATGTACAATGGAATCGTACATTGTTTGTCTCCGTCTTTTATCTACTTATCGTGTATAGTGTAGACTCAATTTTTCTTAGAACTTGCCTGCATAACTTGTGCTTAGATATATATCATGTATCAGATCTGCTTGTTTGATTAGGTGGGGTTTTGTATCAGTAGCTTCAAGTTTTAATTCAGTGCTTGATAAAATCTTAGATTTAAAAATTATTTAGGTAGTGGACGTAAATATGTCATAAATTTTCAATTAAACTTAATTAGATACATTATTCAAAAGCTTATAATAGTCCTGATAGTTAATCCTGTCCTGATAGATATTGCATCCTAAGGTCCAATCGACTCTAAACTTGACCCTCTAAAGAAGAAATATTATATATGAACTCGAACTCCCGTTCGTCCCAGACACAAAACAAAAAGTATGTGTAATTTTAGCCAGCGTACGGACTAATATATTCAAGGGCAATGTCGTAACGTCCATCTCTTTCTTATTTATGGAATCGTCCCATGACAGAAAAAGATGAAATATTGCACGTCAATTTGGCAAGTATTTATATCAGGTTTATGGGTAAAAAGTTATTGCGTTATAAAAAGCTTCCTCGGAGTTATGATAGACTGGTATGCAAAGATTTGCAAGCTATTTTAAAATTTAATATCAAAATTATTATCAACTATCTAGCCTGGGTTGACCCGCATTTCCGTTCTTGCAAAAATACCGGGATAAAACCCCTCTGTGATAATTCCGGGTCTAACCTCCCTTTTTGTCACACTTGGTCAAATTCAAGATTTTCCCGGAAAGAGTTACAAAGTTCCCATACATTCTTTTATCTAAATTTGCATTTAATATTATTAGTATGTATAAGTGGTTTTTGATAGTAACTTTAACTTTCAATACAAGTCTGCCTTTTACTTGTTTATTGATTAAAAGTATAGAATAATATTATTCTAATAGAAATATGTTTGTGTTCTACCGTGTCCTTGTCAGTAAGCCTCGTCAACTGTGAGTATTTTGAATACAGCATCATACTGAAAAAATCTCCACGAAATCAATTCATATAAATTAATCATGTAGTAACTGTTTACCTGCATTTCGTGTTTTGGAAAATTTGAAAGGTCAAAGGTCAGCACATCTCCCGTTATTTGAATTTTAATGCGTAGCAATACAGTTGGTCTAATGACGATAGAATGTAAACAAAGTCACAGTCAAATATATATTTATTCAAATATAGTAACACTTTTGAATCGTCATAGTATTGCAAAACATTAAATGTATCACCGATTCTAAGAGCAATTTATTAGGTGGTAATAAGAAAAAATCAAGGGTATTAAAACCATTTTCGCTTTCATTTAAAACCTTGTGACAATTATTATTTTTATACTTTCATAATTGAGGTTTTTGATATATAAGGATATAAAAAACAAGGACTCAAATGAACGAACAAACAAACTGTCTCTCTGTGTGTGAACTATAGTTATAATTTTTACGCTAAATAATAATTCAGAAAGAAATATACATTTATGGCCGAGCAATATATATTGTTGCAATATATTACTGTTTTGTAACATGGCTACTACTCTTAAGGGTATGTTTTATAATTTCGTTATAAGCCATTACGAATTAATATGGAATAAATATACATAAGGAAACTGAATTAATTCGCTGAATTTTTTACGTATATTGAAACATTAGATTATTATTTTTTATGCACTTCCAGGCATCGTAATTTTCGTTTTTATTACAAATTTAATGACAAGTATCAATTTCATAATATCGTTATCATCATGCGATCGCGCTATCAGCAAACAATTTTTGTTATTTGATGCGAAATTAACTATATTATAATACGTCTAAAACGATTCTAATCATTGCGACCTCTAGACTCAGTAAATACTAAATATTTTATCAAAATACTGTACATATTTTTTTGTAAACATTACGTTGAAATTGCGTGATTATTTCTATTTATATAGTTGCGTAATAATGGGTAGATATTTTGCAACGATACAGCGTAATCTTATAATAGTTTACAAGCAAAACTTTAATAATAGTACTAAGGGTTTTCCATCTACGTGAATATATTATTTGACGACCTTTTGTGGTAAATGTTTTGGGTTCGATTCTCACTCTGGTAAAATGAAATACACTCTCGGTATAAAAAAGGAATCAATTTAAAAATGGTTTAATTGCCTTAAACAGTAAATTTAATTAATATATAAGTAATTCTTTGTATAAAGATTGAGACTTATGTTTTAAGTTTTTATTTCTATAATAATCGGTTTCTCGAAATAACTTGACCTGCTCTACTTAATCTGTTCTATATTAAAATCATCAATAAAGCCTTAATCTGAATAATGTTTATAGGCATGTTTCAAACTAGCCTTTGACCCGGTTTTGACTAATATCTTCAAATATATCTTTTTAAGAAAAGTTTATCAACCTTTACCTTTTTGTATACATTTATCTGCTATTTTGTTTTGAAAAATGATGACTCAATATTGCGTAGGAGGATCTGTAATGTTTAATAGCATGGTTTTTAATGTTTTGCGCAATATTATGTAGTATACCTTTTTTACCACAGTTCATAGGTCTTTGGCTAAGGGAACATGGGTTGTCTGATTTTTACCCAACAAAACCCAACTGGGTTCCATGTCATCGAATTAAGCATTCTACGAGCAATATAAGGCGTAGTTTTCATTACAATGATGATTAAAAAACAGTTACGTCTGATCTATCGAACTAGGGAACCGGTTTTAAGAATTTATACAGGAAAAGACAGATAGATTGTCTTGATGTATAAGATATAATGTTATTTTTTCTGTAGGGAAATTCTTGCGTATACTTACAATTAGGGGAGAGAGAGCAAGTAATATCGGACTCAAACCGACTAAAACTCTTCGGTGTTTCACTGTCCCGAAGTGAGACGGAGTCATTGTGTTCTTGCGGACTTTTCCAACAACCCCGACGGCAAAACTACAGAATATAGGATATGGTTAATATAACTTATGGATTCATCGTAGAAGACAGGTATGAAGCGACCGCTATTAATGGGCCAATCGCGCTAATGATACTTGCTCGAGATTTAGCATATATATAATTTCTAGACATCGAATCATTAGAGCCGAACGGCTATCCAGACAGTGCTTAGACCGATCCAGAATGCTCCCTTTGGTTTAGGCGAAGGTTACATCCTTCCACAGTCACATAATTTTCTTTGGAAATATAGCTCATACATATAGTAAACATTCACATGAATAACATTATTCACTATAATAACGAATACATATTGTTGAAGCAAATTTGATGATATGCCAAATCGCTCGCATTGTCCTTTGTTGTTTCGCTAACGAAGTAATAAATTGTTTATTAGATGCTATTCGATGTGGCGAGACTGCAAAAATGAAGGTCATGTCGTTTGTTATGTTATGTTGTTAGCGTGTGATGTCAGTTTAAACGTGTCGAGTTAGTTTTTAATAATACCTTGTTCTGATGATTTAAATGGAGTACAGATGGGTCAAGACGTGGATATCATTGCTGATGTTTAAAATAGGAAATTTTGTGGGCAATATTTGTATAGCATACTGAATGCCTTAAGACTAGTATATAGGTACATTATAGAAATTGGAAATAAGATAGCCATTATAGCTAAGAATGTTGTTACTACGCTGATAACACGAATCGCGTTTATATATCTAGTTTAATATTTTTTATATACGCAGATAGTTGGTTTAAAATTGTTTAAAAGGTTATCCCTTTTGGTACTAAGTACTAACATAGTGGGTTAGTATATACTAATATATAATATGAAGCCAAGAAAAGCCAAGAAGTGGTTCTCTACTCGTCAAATAATTTCAAATTCGACAGTTTCACAACCTTCTAATATTAAAATAGATATCGTGATTTTTATAATGTTTTTAGTGTTTTGACAAACAATAATTTATTGTCGCAATCTTTAGCGCAAACGGAATAGGATTGTACTTCAATAATCTTCAGAACATTGTCTAATACGGCTAACCAAGTGGGCATATCACTTTGTATACAAAGCCAATTACAGACGAGATAGCGATTTGCACGATAGCCACTATAGCAAGGGTCACAGTATCATATTATTATAATAGTTGTAAAACACAGCTATTATATAGTAATTATTATCGAACAGCTTTGTCGCCATTCTGCTATGAGATAATTTTCGCTCATTTTTCTCGTAGAGGTCAGTGAAATGGTACACGAGATATGGAATATGCTGAAATAGCAAATTGTTATGACAGAATCGTAGTCAGTTATTATTTCGTAATTATTTATTTGATAATTTTGGTATTCTAACGATTGGTTTTATGTTAAGATCTTTCGCCTCCCTCTTCCTGAGGAGGACTATGAAAATGGGATATATCTGAATGTACTGCACCTATTTAGTAAATTCTTTAACAATAAATAAAAAAAAATAAAATAAAAAAAAATATTATTCCTATTATACAATAAAAAGCCAAATTATTCTTGACTTTTTTTTCGTCATTTTGTTAATGGAACTGTTAATTATTTTTTATTTCAATAAAATTGCCATGTTTTTGTCTCCAAATATTTCCTCAATCTAAATTTTGTCCGGGTCTTTTATTTATAATACGGTGGTTCGTTACCTAGACGTCTAGAAACTTGGTAATTGAACACTGAGCTTGTTAGAGTGTAATTATTATCTGCTAATCATTGCTTGTGTATGAAAAGACAACGTGGAGATTTTCCATTGAGGACAATGAGCTCTATAAATCGGGTAAAGATGAAGAAAGGAATAGAAAAACACATAAAGAAAATGTATCTACTCTTGTTTATTATTACTAATATTTAATACTTTCTTTACGAGTAATCAAAATTGTTAGGAAATTAATATTTTAGGTTGGCAGTCCTACCTAAAATATTCATTACCTATAAAGATATAGGTATAGTGATATAAAATGACAAGAAATATAGAAGAAGGGATGTTATTATTTATATAACGGTGCTTCTAAGCTTTGTTATTCATCACTGAGAATATACCTAGATCTAATTCGTTCTTAATTTGTGAGCAAAATTAAATTTATCTGCACTATATTAAATCTATAATTTTTCCGAGTGCGGTGTACCTCAATTTTTGTCTGCCATTACATTTACATATCAGAGTCCAACCAACTAAAACACCTTTCACCATGGTGTTTCACTTTGCTACTACAAGATAGACTTAAAACAACACTATTTAGCTGGAATCACTATTTAATTCAATTTAAATAAACAATAACAATGGTTTAAATTTTATCTTACTTTAAAATTATCGTGCCACGTAATTTTATTGTAGTGTTAAGGCATTTTAAACGATAACATATCTTTACAACATACTATATGTGTTGGAAAGTGACGTGAACTATTCCTTGTTTATTTAAGCCGTGTTTGAATTTTATTGTAGGTTATTTTATATATGTAATCACGATATTGAAATTTAAATTGTTATATGATAATTTAATGTTCTAAAATATAGTTAAAAATATTATTCGTGATATATTTTTTATGTAGTCATAAATTATTCTGATGTGAATTCCTTAATTAGACACGATTGAAACATCAGTAATATAAAGAGATAATGTTAAATTTCTTCGTACAAGCTAGCCGAAGTAGAAAGTTCAATGTGGAACAAAAAACTGTCCCATGAATATATTTTTAAAAATATTCTCTCTACTGCAACATGTACATACTATTATTAATTATTGATTGATTCCTAATGATTCCTACAAATGATATACAGGTATGCTTCAGCCAAATTAAGAAGTCTTATAGTTGACGAAAAACTCTCTCGGTTTCCAAATACTAAAGTTCAAATCTCGCGGCCATATTATTTTGCCGTGTTACACGTACGTACTACACATTATTTCGAATATAAAGGCCATTAAGCAGCTCTTATACGCCTTCGTAATAAAGTTGATTATGTTTTTTTATTTAAATTAATAATTAACATTGACGCAGCGTTCACAGAGAAACAATTTAACTTCTTATCTTCGTCGACCGTTATTTGTCTTAATTATAGTAATAATATTAACGAAAGATTACCTTCAATAAATTTATTAAGATTAGACAGAAACAAACAACAGGGTGGGAACAACAAAATGTTTTTTTATTGATTCTGAACTAGAATTTTAGAACTAGAAGTATTAATTAAGGTACTTATTCCTGATGATAAGGGGTTGATAATAGTAAAGATCAGATTTGCGGTAGAGTCTGCAAGACCCGTGACTCCGTCGCATTGCGGGACAGTGAAAGACCAGCAATCCACTCCAGAGCTGTCAAGCTCCAAGAGTGTTCATGGGCGGCGATGGTTACTTTCCATCAGGTGTCCTGCCTGATCGTTTGTCTTCTATGTTATATAAAAGAACATCCTGGGTTGTAAGCTGGTTGTTTGGTCCACGAGACCGTGAGAAAACACTCACCCCCTCGGGATTGTGCGAGCATACGTGAGCATTTTCCTACAAAAATGTAGAGGATTATGTAGATTAATCAGTATTCACACTCTGTATTCAACAAGGCTGTCTTATAATTCCTTCAAAGTATATTATATTTTACTAGCTGTTGCTCGCGACTTCGTCCCCGTTGATTTGTTTTTCCATTATTTCTTCGCTCCTATTAGTCGCAGCGTGATGTTATTTAGCCTAAAGCCTTCCTCGATAAATTGTCTATTCAATAAAAAAAGAATTTTTCAGTTCGAACCCTATTGGTTCCTGAGATTAGCGCGTTCAAACAAACAAACTCTTCAGCTTTATATAGTAGTATAGATTGCTTGGAATCGTGTTCTCATAAAATACAGTATTACGCTATTCAAATATCGCCCACTGTGCAAAAATGGAAACATGTATAGGTCAAACGTATCCACGTATCGTTTGCATAGAAATTTGACTCTTAAGACACGTTTAGAAAGTTCTAGAATGGCATCATTTTAATTATACAACGTACAAAGTAGCGATAATTGTTTTATGGCTGCGTGTGGTGGCGTGATGTGCTACAGTTTTAATAGTCTTGCCAATTTATGTAGTATCGGACAGTATAATATAGGTACCTGTCTTCGCAGTCTTGTTTTTACGTAAATAAATAGGGCTGTGTCAGCGTGATTTTAATTTATGTATCATCTAGTACGGCTTTCTGATGTCTCACGTGCAAAGTCGTCATTGTCTTTTTTTTTCAAATGTTAGGTTATTTTGCTTTTTGAGAAGGAACTGGATTCGGTGTAGAGTTCTTTACATGTACTTGGATAACAAAATAATCTATATATAAAATATATTTCTTAACATTCAAAATAAACGAACAGTATTGTAAGTATGTGATCATAATACATATAAGGTATTAAAATATATAATACAAAAAGTACTCGTAACAAAAAAAGTTAATTAATGTCTGGTGCTAGTTCAGTAACAAAAACTACATTGAAACTATAAAACACTTTCCACTGAATGTTTTAACATAACCCCTGTATCTACGCACGAACGTTAATAAATCGATAAAAGTGTACGTAAAGTCTTGATACACATCTCTCTATCTGAACGATCTAACAAGGTCAAGTTTTGTAATAGTCTTGAATCAATCACTGTCCAAAATGCCTGAAACATTATTTATGCTCATAAAAACATTAAATAGTAATACCATTTAGAAGAAATTTTGGAAGAACTGTTTCAAAGAGTACTACTGATTGCTCTATGAAAATAATTATTTTTCTAAGGATACGAGAGTAATAAATAGACACCTAGTTTCATTTAATTAAAATATGGTATGATAAGTAATAATATATACTATTCAACGTATAGCAACACTTGAATCACGAAAGTATTACAAAAATATATTAACCGCGGGCTCGGAAGTTAGTTTCTTTAGAAATAAAACGCAGTGGTCAGACAGCAAATGAAAAAGAATTCTAGAATTCTAGAGTTATTTCCTTTACCATACGTAATGAAAGATATTCTAATTGAAGGATTACAACGAAGCTCCTCAAATCGTTTAATGAGCTTAACTCGACTTAGTTCCAGCGAGTACACGTAACTGCAGTTGTGGTCGCTGTGATGTAACCTTTGTTGTTTTAATGATAACCTATTGAACTGTAATTGTATATTTACGTGACTTTGTAGATGAGATAGCTGTTGGTAATTAAATGGCGTCAAAAATTTAACCCGATGCCAAATCAGAGGAGTTAAATTTAGTTATTCTTTATTGAAAAGTGGCTTTATCTATAGGATACAGAATCTTCAAAGGTCAGAAAGTCACTTCAGTGCTATTTAGCTAACGAGCATGATGAGCGATGATGATTTCCATCAGGTGGTGGCTCTGGTGTTTGCCCTATCTATTTTTACTTTAAAAATATATTAACAGCATTATGTATTGATCTTTAGTTCAGAACTAAATGTCTAATCCGAAGAATATTAGAAGAATATTTCGAATATCCAATCCGAAGATCCGAAGAATATTATAATAATAGAACTTCATTTCTTATTCTTTGATTAAGAGATTGCTTTCTTGGCTTTTTGGTATTACTAAGGCATCCTAGCAGATAGGAACATAACAAAGTTGGCTAGCTCAGCCCAGCGAATAATTTCCGATGAATGGGGTCACGGAAGAGAAATAGAAGGGTCCGACATATCACTCGACATTGAATCGTGATTTTTTCGTTCCCAGTCCGATATTAATCTGATCCGTTTTATTGAATTGAAATTATCTATACAAAGCTTATCATTATAGTTTCCTGTAACATATAAAGATACCGGGATACACCTGTGTGTTATTTGTAATTGTTTTATTACCTTTTATGGATAGCGCTATTAGTGATTGTTATCAGGGATATATCATAGACTTATCTATACATAATCAAATTGATAAAATCATGTCAAATCATCTATCGTAATTCATAGATAAAGTATTCCACGAAATATTCAGTTTTGTAGTACAATGACATTACATATTTACTATGAGTACGGATTAAAGGATAAAGAATATATTTTCATACTCACAAATTGACATCACTGCTTCCTCCGTTAGCTACCTTAATGGAGAATTTATGTAAGAAAAATGTCAGGTGCCTAAACAAAATGAAGATACTTGCAAAAAGGAAGTATTTGATTATAAAAATAGGTCAAGTTTCTAGTAAATTTATTGGAAATTCCACTTTGGTGTTGCACCATTTTTCCCGATGTTTCTATCCTCGATATACATAATATACACGGTATTTCTAAACAAGAAGTTTGTAGGAATCCATAAACATTTTACTATAATATCCATTATACTTACAATGAATAGAAAACTGTTTCGATGTTCATCAAAAACATGATGTCATACGTGACTATGCCCTCTAATTTAAATTGATACAAAAATACTCTTATCATTTGTCCAGAAGACAGAGCAAGGGCGTTCGACCAACATCTTTGAAAAATTACGCAGTATTTAAAAAAAATGTTATCACTGCGTTAGTCAAATAGAACAATAGTTTCGGCATATCAGTTGAGGTTTTATCAGTGATAAGATCGTCGCAGGTGAATAACATTACTGCACTTGACTCATGCGCACGTTTTGTGTTTTTATAAAATTTTATCTTTCAAAATAAGTTTAGGAGAGCTGTCTTTATTTATCTTTGTACTTTTTAGTCACGTGTACGTTTTAAACTTATTCTAATTTGAGTGATAGTATTGAATGTATGTATGTATGTATGTATGTATGTTGTAAGGTCTTATAATTATCTTGTTAATAGAGGTACAAAGGCCTTGTATAGTTTATATAGCCAAGAAATTAAAGTTTAATATGATATTCAACAATACCTGAGTAGTGAACACTATAATATAAGCGAAGTATTTTCTCTCATTCCATTCTCATTCCTTATTCAACTAGGCTACATATCGTTACACTTTTGAATCGTCATGGTATTACATAACATTTACCACCGGTTCGGAAAGCAGTTTCTATAGAGAAGATCCCCCGAGAAACTCTGATAGTTGCTCTTTTTGAAAATTAGATAACTGATTCTAGTTAGTATCTAGCCTGACTACCTCCAAGCTAACATATATATTATTGACTTTGGTTCAGGATAACTAGATATTCGCTCCTGCAGTCACAAACTGTATCTATATACATAACAATTCTGTTTCCAAACCACGTGTGAAACGACGTAAGAATAAATAAGAAACTGGAAAATTACTTCATTACTTTGTGTGACGCACTAACTACATTACGGTCGTTATAGTTTAATCATGAATGTAACGAAAATATTACCA
Source organism: Eurema mandarina (assembly GCA_018238005.1). Classification (NCBI taxonomy): domain Eukaryota; kingdom Metazoa; phylum Arthropoda; class Insecta; order Lepidoptera; family Pieridae; genus Eurema; species Eurema mandarina. The sequence goes on from DWAJ01000733.1 coordinate 25,352, forward strand.
ACAACATTATTTTAAGGTGTTCAGTGCTAGCCATAAAAGTTCTAAAAATAAACTGAACTTGGAAAGATGGCTGGTATGTCTAGAGAAAGTTTTTATTGATTAAGTAATGGTATACCCGTTACCAGGGCAAACCGGGAACTAAAGTATAGGATACTTTGTTTTAATCTAGGGTCTAACCTATCTGCATGCCGAATTTCGGCCATACCTTCATCCAACCTTCATCAAACATCACTCATAAACTTTCTTATAATATTAGTAAGATTAATTATCTTTTACCCGCCAGGCAATTCCGTAAAAGATTTTTTGTATATGTACTATGTACTTTGTAGTTCTAGACAATATCTTTACCACATTTCATCAAAGACGATTCAATAGTTTAGACATAATCCTTCCTAATACTTAACAGGCGGGCAGGCGGTCGTATGTGTAATACAAGTAGAGATATTGTTTTCATAGAACTGTGAGAGGCCTCTTAATGTACTACTTAAGACACTACCTTGGCTATGACATTGAATAATTGAAGGTCTAAATGAAAAGGTAAATATTCATGTAGACAAGATAACCGTTAATTCTTGTTTCATTTATACTATAAGCTGGTATTATGTTCAATTCAATATATAAATGAATCACCAAATATATTGATACGTGCATAACTCGATAAGAGATTTCGATAACTCTTTATTAAGGATACTATATTATAGGATTTATAAGGCCTTGAGGTACGAGGATGATTGTTAAAAAGGCTGAAAAAGAAAAAAAGGCTAGTTATAGGTAGAGCTTGAACAAAGCCGACTCAGGCCAGCTGTATAGCTCTAGAGGATCTAAGGAACAGAGAGTATTTAAGCACAGAAAGTTAGCGGAAAACGACTTTGTTTTATACTATCTATTAATATGTATATACATATCGCATGAGTCAAGTGCAGCAGTGTTATTCACCTGATTATATAATCACCATCTATTTAAGCCCATGTAAAGATATTATAGATACTTCTTTATAATATTATCAATACTCTGATTAATTCCAGTCTGATAGCCTACAGGTCAGAATTAGTATGATTCACGAAACAGTGGCCCGTTATTTATCCACATAGAGCGATAAGACTTCAGTTTGTGATTCATATGACTGGGTTTAATTACGAATGTCATTTATCTCAAATCTTTATTATATTAAATTTTAATAGACAATGTTATAGAATATATTTTTGAAAGAATTGTCAAAACGTGACCATGACCCTCTGTTGAATAATGTCTTTAAAGAGGTTTGTCTATTGGAATTGCTCATCTATCCATATAATATGGTTTCTCGAACTAAGTTCCATATCTTGTCTTCTTTATCTTGTTGTAAAGGGCTAAATAGCTTAAAAATCCTAATCTGATAACAAAAGAATTATTCTAATGCCCCTTTGCTTGTAATTGGAATTGCAAGATTGTTAAAGAATACAGATTGTTACCAGAAGCTAATGGCAAATTTTCTTTCCGCAGTCAATTTTAGAAAAGTACTGTCCCGACATCGCAGCCGGCGGAGTCACTTGCTGCGACAAGGATCAGCTGGACAACCTGAACAGCAACATCGGGTTAGCAGAGAACATTCTGGGAAGATGCCCGTCCTGCATGAGCAACTTCCTCAAGCATATTTGCAGCATGACGTGCGCGCCAGATCAGAGCAGATTCTTGAAGCCGGCTAAAATAAGCGTCTTCAATTGTAAGTGTGACATAGGATACTTGTTTTAATTAGATAACGAAGAAGGACTACCTCTTGAGGATATGGATTACCAAGAATAATTGTATTTCAAGGAATGCCAGTAATCACAAATACGTAAAATAAGGAGTATCATAAGTAGCCCTAAGTAATAAGAAATAATACATTATATATTAACTAGAAACGATCACTGAGACTGTCGTCATTTATCATTGAAAACTTCTTACATGCAATAACTTCAAATTTCTCCGAAATCTCCATTTGGTCTAGTCTCTTTAATTTTCTACTTAATGAGGAGTTTATTGCAATTTCTCTGTGTAGTTTCCTCTTTCTGGGAAACAATTAGTCTTGCTGTTTTATTTCATTTTGTGATTACCTTTTCAGCGACGAACAGTCGAATAGAAGAATTGGATTATCATCTAGGCGCTACGTATATGAATAATACCTTTAAATCATGTTCAAGTGTGAGTATATTGTTTTATTATTCATTTAACATGTTTTTACTTACGACTTTGCGTAATAAAACGTCTTTCGTGAAGTGTAGTATGTAGCTGAACAAAATTTTAATTTCTGTTTCTATGGTTAGTTTATCTTTTAAAAGTCTATGTATTTCCTACAGACTTACTTATTTGTATGATGTTTTAAGTGGTACATTATACATACAATTTTCAAATAATGTCCATTATTGTAGAGTGGTTTTTCATCAGTATGCTTATTGCGTTAGGAAATGATAATATTACGAAAGAACACATTTCTCTATCGCTTTATTTGTATCTAGTCTAACAGCACCAAAGGAAATAGTAAATTTGTATTACCCAATACAATTTCAGGTGCAAGTTCCATCGTCAAACCAGTTAGCGTTCGACCTCATGTGCGGAGAGTACGGCTCTCAGTTCTGTACCCCGCAACGCTGGTTCGACACCATGGGGGATGCGTCCACCCCCTTCGTGCCGTTCCAGATCAACTACATCAGCGGAGACGAGCCTGTCGACGGCCTCATCCCTAACAACCCATCTACGATACCGTGCAATGTTGGCACTAAGGTGAGAACATTGGAGAATCACTTTCTTCTTGTAGTACCTTCTAGTGTATTGTAGTTAAGTGTAGGAGAGTGGAGATTGTTCATAAGGGGCAAAGTAAACTGACCTATTTCATAAAAGGATATATGAAAGTTCATTGCGTTTGCAGCGTCAAAAGATGAAGGAAAACAGCATTGTACATGATTGGCCTGTTAACCTGGTATTCAAATATATATTTGTGCACAGCAAATTTACTACCATAAAATAAATTTGCTAACTAACATATAATTAAAACGTAACGAGTCGCTGTCTGTACATGGAAGATATATGAGAAAAAATATTATAGGAGACCTTTATTGACGCAATAGAACCCAAAACAATGATTTTTGGAATTTTTGTCTGTTTGTCTATTTGTTTGTGCATGCTAATCTCAAAAACTGCTTATCCTATCTAGATTGGGTTTTCAATGATATATTGTTGTAAGCTTCACTTAACATTTAGTGTTTAATTCATGTCAATCGGTTATGGCAATTTAAAGGATCACACTGAACTTACTGAACGTTTGTTGGCGCGGGTTAGGCATTTTCAAAAATGCTGCCCAAAATCACTT